>PVKZ01005625.1:0-49441 GCA_004027375.1 Macroglossus sobrinus
ATATCTATTATCATGTAGAAATGTAAGACTTCTAACATAGTTTGTTTTTTCTTCAATCTTTTCCTTTATGGTCTTTGTTTTTCTAACTTAAGAAATCCTTTGCCATAAAGACAGTATCTTATGATTCCTTGTAAGTTTTAAAGTTTGCTTATTAATACATCTCCATCTAAATATATATATACATGCCCAGTTCCCATCCCAGACCTCCTCAATCAGAATCTTCAGGAGCAGGATCTAAGCTCCTGTAGTTTTAGTGAAAATCAATTCCAAAGGGCGTTCTAAGAAACGCTGGCAGACCCGTTTCCTACCCGCTGAACGGTGACGGAAGCGTCTCCGCTACGAAGTCCCAGGAGACCATCTCTTCTCCGTCTCCCTCCTTGGCTCATCTTTTCTTTTGTTCCCAAACTTGAAGTGCCCCCTAAGGTCTGTTCTCTGAAGGACGTACCCACTCTTATAGCATCAATATTACCGACAAGTCTCAAACGTACCCCTCTTGGCTTCATTACACTCAAGTTACCTTTCCTGATTCTCCCAGCAGTGCCAGCAGTTCAGCACGGTTCTTCCAGAACTCATCTGATGACTTGGCTTCTCATTTCTGTCGGAGGATGATCATTTTCTCAGTCTCAAGCTACGGAATCACCTTGGACTTCTACTTCTCTTTTGCGCTCCACAATCGATCATGGAATATCATCAGTGATCGATCACCTTCAGGCAGCCCAGCTCCTCGATCACAGGTGCTCCCCGCCTCCCACGCAGACACCTGTGGCCGCCTCTCAGTCTTCTCGCCTCCTTACCGTGGGATCTTAGGGTGGAAGAAATTTCCAGAGACTTCCAGGTCCAGAAACTGAAGGGCCATCTGGTGTACACACTCTGATCAGTGATCGTGTCCGCTCCAGCAGATACGTGACAAATAGCTCTCCAGTCTCCACTTACACGAGAGGGACACGGGATGGCCCCAGGCCCTCCATTCTCCCTGTTCAACAGTTTTCTTCTATACTGAGCTGAAATCCATCGCAACCCACTCTCCACTAGCTGGTCCTATATCTCTCATTTTTTTTTCTCTACCATCACTTCCAGCCTGGCCCACTCTCGCTCCCTCTCAGCAGTCCGGCTACACTGCTTCTCTTTTTTCCTCCAGCTTTCTAAGATTCCTCTCATCTCAGAATCTGGAAGGTGCTCTCCCAATTCCTTCTTCTTGACCACTCGCCCTGAAACCCAGACTAGAAATTACCGAGAGCATTGGACTGACATCTGCCTCCCCCGCTAGAATACAAGCTTCACAAAGGTAGGTCTCCCGCTGGTTTTGTTTAGTGTAAAGCCCTCAGCACCTCTAACATAACATCTGGTACACAGTTAGGTTTAGTAGGGCCGTGTTCAATGATGGATGGATGAATGAATGAATAAATGAATGCCAGCCAGCTCTCTAGTGCCATATAAAATAAGTTAAGATCACTTCTACAGGAAAGTCCTTCAAATACCTGAGGAGAGTCATCATGTTCCCTAAAATTTTCCTTCTTTACAAGGGCTGAGAGTGAGATGTGGGTAGGGGAGTGGGGAGGTGAGCAAATACACAGACTACTTTGTAACTTTCTCTAGGGTGGGCCCAGAGAGACACCCCCATTTGCTCACGATTCCTCGGCAGACTGCTGTTGGAAGTGAGCTGCATTATACAGCATCTTTGCAAAATTGGTTTTTGAATCAGACATAAAAATACTGTAAATGTTGCCTCAGGTTAATCTCGGAAAATTCATTTCGGAGTTTAATACAATTCCAGTAACATGAGCAAACAAAAGACAACGTTATGGGAGCCATCACAGTAAACAGATTGTGACATCATTCACTAGCCATTAGTTCATCACGAAGATTGCATTTCCTATGTCTCGTGATCGGTGTCTTTCAATAAATCGGTAATACAATTAAGTGGAACTGACTGATACTGTAACGCTAACACAGTGCATCAGCTGCCACGGTCAAACTCATCCAACTGTATTTTTAAGATCCTTGCAATTTATTGCATGTAAATTATAGCTTCATAAAGAATTATTTTAAAATGTCAGAGAAAAACATGGAAGCCTGACCCTAAACTTAAATAAAGTACTATCTATTTGTGTAGAGAAATTATATGTGCATAAGTGTTGCCTGATATTTACTTGGCTCTGTCTAACCCACCACTAATTCACTGCCTGATCTTAGGCAAGAAATAGCTCCTTTATGGGACCTCAGGGCTACAACTGTAAAATGGAGCTTGATAAGTGAATTCATTCAACACATACTGATAACCGTGGTAACTTTCTCATAGGGCTGTTGGTTTTAATGAAAATATACATATGAAGCATTTAGCTTGGTGTCGTTGGAGTGCAATAACTAGAACAAAGAGAGGTTGTGGATCCACACCTCTCATTAGGAAGCAGATGTGCGTGTGCTTGAAGAGCAACACAAAGAAGAAAAAAAAAAGCTAGGGACCAGCTAGAAATTGCTGTAATCTAAGATTTTCTCACTTTAGGAACATAGGTATTGGAGAGAAAAGCTTTTTCCTCTATGCTGTTAGGTTCTGTGACTGGGGCTTGTGAATTAAACTGACAAAAGACAGACTAACAGAAGAAAGGAAACACAAGTTTTATTTCTAATTTTATGTGCACAAGTGCTCCACAGGAAAGCAAACCCAAAGAAGTAGTTAGACTCAGGGGCTTATATACCACTTTAAAAAAGGCAAAAAAAAAAAATGGTGAAGAAGTGATGAGCTAAAAGAAAAGGGTAAATACACTGGGGAAGCTAATGGTAGCTAAGGGTTACTTCGTAAGGTTTGTTTATGAAGACTCATCTTGGTGCCTCCTCTGTGCCTGGTGATAGGGCTGTTCTCTTTTTGGTACGGGAGAGACGAGGGGGCACCTTTACAAAAGGAAATTTATACCCTGCTTTCATGCAGATGGGGGAGGACAGAGAGGTCTTCCTGTGTTTGCTTTTTATCAAATGCTTTCAGCTCAAAATAGCCCTTAGGCCAAAGTGGCATATTTTGAGGTGTCATGTTCTGATCTCCTTCATTGCCAAGTACCAATATGTGAAGAATTCTTACTTTCAGAATTAAAAATAAATGCTTATGGAACTGACTGACTTTTACTTTGAGATAACCTAGGAGAGGAAGAAGGCCCAGCCTCCTTTTTCAATAATTTCTGTTTTGTATTCTAATTTTCTGGACCAATTTAGATCCATTCCATGCTTATCTGTGCCCAATTTTCCTCCAGGCACATTCAGACCACGTAGTGGAAGAAAAGCAGCTTACTCTGTGCTTTTAAGGTCAAACTGTATTTTGGAAAGGTTTTCTAAAATGTTTACTTCACTAAGCTACTCCGATTCCGAGATTGTCTAAGAAAATGAGATTATAAAACCGAGGGCGAGGAAGAGTGGTGAGGGGAGGGGGAGGGGATGTTCTTTAAAGAAAGCAAAATTATAGACAAAACTTATAAAAATATAGGAGGCAAAAGTATTTTAACTAAGAGCGTTTTTACTATAGGAGATGACAAGAAATCAACCGGCCCGCTTCCAAGGGCAAAATGTTATCAAAATGTATTTATTAAAACAAGTGTTGGCTGAAGGAATGTAGGGCAGGGCAGCCTAAACTATTTCCTTTTGCCTCTTAAAAGCAACGATTAAAAGAGTAATACTATCCAGTCACTATTTATAGCGTGTCCTTACGGTGCTCTGCACTGTACTTTGAATCGAGGTG
This sequence comes from Macroglossus sobrinus, assembly GCA_004027375.1. NCBI lineage: Eukaryota > Metazoa > Chordata > Mammalia > Chiroptera > Pteropodidae > Macroglossus > Macroglossus sobrinus. Next base: position 3,725 of record PVKZ01005625.1, read on the forward strand.
AGCACCAAAAATGGGTTGCTGGTCCTGAAGGACTGTTAACATTTGAAAGAATAGAAAACGGAATCGTCAAAGGAATACAATTCTTAGTAACGGCACAGCCTCCTTGAGGAAAAATGGGCGCTAAGTGCCAGGATGTCCTGGCAGGTGAGACCATACTCTTCCCCTTATAATCTTGAACTCCATGTCATGCTTGAGTGGTGAAGATCCACAGTCCTCTCCCTTCAGTTCAGGCCACCTCCCTCCCTGGGGACCTCACTGCTCCTGCACCTTCAAATGTCATCTCTGTGCTAACGACTCGCCAGACCAAATCCCCAACTCAGACCTTGCCCTCCAACTGCCAGCCCAGACTTCCAATCATCGGACGTGGTTTCGTGGTCGCCCCAGCAGCCCCTAAAACATAACCTGGCCCAACGCCCACTCGCTCCCATTCCCGCATTTGCACCTCAGCGGAGTTGCCATGATTTTCCCAGTCACCCAGAGTACCAACCAAGTCATCGCCATGGCATCCCTCACACCCGACAGCTGATCAGTCACTGGGTCCTGCTGCTGCTCCCTGCGCAGTGTGGCTTTGGGCAGTTAGTTGTAGGTTTGTATCTGTGTATTTGTATTTTGTTCTTTGAAGAGAGAACACACTCATTTGGTTCACAACCCAAGAGTCTAAAAGGCTATAGAGGGCGAAGTCTCCCCCTCCTGCCCTCTCAGCCCCCCATTTCCTTGCCCCACTGGCAATGTGTATGGTTGACTGTGTACCTCCCAGAGATGCTGTTTGCTTTTCCAAAGAAAGAGAAACATACATTCTCCTCCTCCGCTTTTTTTTTATACGAACGGCAAGATTCCATACATAACTCTATTCCTTGCTTTTGTTATTTTTTCTCTTCATGGATCATCGTGATCTTTCCAAAACAGAACCAAAACACTCCTATGTTCTTTCTCATGGCCACAGAGCAGATGTACCCGATTCGAGGTCATCGATTCCTTAGGTCAATGGTTCTCAGTCTTTTGTTCTGACTGATAACCTGCACTGCATAACCTTGCACGTGCCGTTTTGCCCCAAGGTCACGGGTAGAATTCTGCAGTGTCTCCGAGTCCCTTGCCCCTTCTCTCCTTCCATTTCCACTCTCTCTCTGCTTTGGCTCAGATCTTTGTCATTGCCGCTCAGACCTTCATCAGCTGGCATCTCTCCTCTATTACCCTTAACTTACACGCAACAAATATGTAGTCAGCACTTTCTATGTGTCAGATACTCTGCTAAGTCAGGGAAGAACAGGAGAATAAAATCACACAAAAACCAACCAACCCCTTCTAAGCGACCCACACAAATCCCTGCCTGTCTCCCAATTGTTGGAGGTTTGGGAGCTTACCAATAATTCAAACCACCCCTTTCCCTGTGTTTGGAATCGGTTGGGACAGGAGTCAGGCAAATGGACATCAAAATATCGATTTTCTTACTGTCAGAGTTTCATCGGCAAACCGAGCCGATGAAACTGACAGCCAAATGGACCGCTTCCTCCTTGGAACTGGCCCCTCGCGGGAGAGTCTGGTGCACAGACAGGCAGACACGTGCCTGCGTGGTTGCCAGGGGAACTGCTGTGTCATGACTGTCAAGCTCCACAAGGGGAGACTGAGGCAGATGGGCCCCCACACCCGTCTCCGGGAGACTCAGGTGTGTTTTCTGCAAAGAAACAGGAGATGCCTGCTCTCTGGGGCAACCATATCCCAAAACTGAGAGAAGAAAGGGGGAGGGGACAAGTCAGCCATCCAAACGCCCTCCATGCGAGTGGGCGTAGGCTTCCTCACGGAAAGGTGAGGACAGGGGAGCTGAATGTCCCCCAAAGGAAACCAGAAAGCTTGCTTTCCAGCACTGTGTTTTCAAACCGGGCTGGCCTTCACACAGAAACAAACTCAGTCTCTGGAGGCTTTTGGAAGCTATTTAAAAATGTCTCAATACAAAATTGCCTACTATTTGTATAGCGTCTAATATTTGTATAGATGAGAAACTCTTTCAAATATATGGCAGCTTTCCTCAAAAGATCGAAAAGTAAAACATGGCTAATGCAGCCTAATGAGGGAAATTAAGTCTGAACTGTACTTTTTAAGAAATCACCTCTTTGGTAGTATATTGTTAAGGACTGATAGTAAAATTGAATTAGCAGTTATTTCAGAGGGGTTTAAAAACTTCATAGTTTCTTCTCTCCTCTCCTGGCTGACATCTTTTTAAAGGCAGAATGGCCCCGAATAACCATTTTTCTAATAGCTTTCCATTTCTTTTTTTTTCTGAATGTATTGAGCTAGAACACCTCTGTGAAGAAATTTTACCTCATTCAGGGTCAGTAATAGCCCTGAAAGAGGGATAGGGATTAAGAAAAGTGGGGGATGCAGAAGCTTGCAATCTGCCTTCTACCTTCCCTACTGAAAATGCATCCTCAGAGATGCAGCGTGGCCCTAATCATCAGATCCGACTGTCAGGTTTTAGTTTTGCTCTTTAAACTTTCTGTGGCATTCAACACCTTATGCCAGATCCCTGAGTCCCATCGCTAGGGATGCTAATTAACTAGGTTCCATGATGTCTATTTTTAAAACAACTTCCCAAGCTGCTTCTGTGATGGGTCACAGAGCACTTCCCTTCTTCTTGAAACTCCTGCACTGGCTTCCGTGACCCACTCGAGTCCTGTTCTCCTACCTCTCGAACAGTCTCCGAGGCCGCTCTGCTCACCAGGGCTGGCGAGAACCACCCCGCTCTGGCCCTGGTAGTAGCAGATCTCTCCGGAAGAATCCAGAATGGACGTGTGATACAGACTGGGCCACTAGAGTCCTTGCCCAGGGTGCTTCTAACTGCTGGGGAAGATTTTTCCCCTCAAGATGCAAAGCTGTAAGAATATACTTCATGTTGCCTGAGATCACTTCTCAGGTTGGCAGGAGACGATGAAGCCAGCGAGCAGAGAGAAGGGAGACTAAAAATGGAATGTTATGGGGATAGGAGAAAAACGGACTAAATTTGCAGCCTTTGAGCTCTTGGATCCAGTCACCCCTGAAGCCAGATCTGTCCCTTTCTTTAGTTTGGTCACATGAACCTATACATTTTAATTTTTGGTTTAAACTATTTTGAATTTGTTTTCTGACACTTATAACCTATCGTCCCCTCCCTAGCCCATCTCTTAATTGGTTTCCTGGTCACCTTAATGTACATAGCTATAAAAATGACTTTTTAAAACCAGAGCTCAAACCATCACTTGCCTGTCTCAAAATCCACCCCAAACTAATGTCCCGAGGGTTAAGTACATCGTTCATAATACGTCCCCCAGTTTGACTTTCCAGACCTCCCACTACTTCACCACATAAGAGACAAACCAGGATGTGACCTTCTCGAATATCCTCCTCCCCTGTCTCTGCTTAATGAAATCTTCTCAAGAAGAAAAGAAAGAAGGTTCTACTCCTTTTTCAAGGTGCATTTCACATTACTCTCTTCAAGAAGACTTTCCCAAGTACCTTCTGCCCCCCAGAGATGGAACTGTTCCCCTCTTTGGCTTGATGGAATTTATCTAATGATCTTTGTCTTATTCCAGCTTGGATTTTGTGCTGTCTCATCTCAGCGCCCTCTTATAAATGGCAAGACCAACTACTCAGTTGCCCAAGTCCAAACTCTGAGGCCCACTTCCTCCCCACCTCCCACCAGGTCCTTAAATCAAGCGCATTGCTCCTGCCAGCTCCTGCCCGCCCACTTTAATAGGTCTCTCTGCCACCAGTTTATCCTACTGCAATTTAGCTGCCCACTGACACCAGCTTTCTTTCCCATAAGCACATCTTATCGTGCTGTGCCTTGGCTGAAAGAGTCAGACCAAACTTCTCAGCAGGGTAGTTGAGTCTTCCCACTCCCCAATGAATTGGCTTCTGTCTGCTTTCCCAGACTCACTGCTCACCAAGCAGTGCTGGCTAAACCCGAGTGTTCACAGTTCCCTTACCACCCAAGACACTTCAATGCCACTGGCCTCTGCACACATGCACGTGTTAGGAAGGCCTCCCCAACAACTGCCTAGGAAGGTCCCATCCTTCAGGTATTTCCCTCACTGAGAAATCTCCTTAGCCTGCCCCAAGTAATGGCGCTTTCATAAGCCCCCACTTAACTTGGAAGGAGAGGCTTTCTTTGCAACCTCAGTACCTAGAGCAAGGCCCAGCACAGCACACAAATGCTCAGTAAATTGTCTGACAGATACCAGAAGCTTTTTTTCTGGCAGAGAAGGTCTTCATGTTACCACAGTACCTAACACAGAGCCCAGCTTTGTCCTTGGTCAACTTTATTGGTGTCCAGTATGGTACCATTATAGTCATCACTGGACAGAGCCAAGACGCCACGTGGACACTGTCATCCCATAAACACTTTGCTCTTGATTGCACGGCCGAGTGTACTGCGGTTAGGATCAGGCACTGTAGCTAGAAAGACCTAGGTTCAAATCCCTGTTGTCGCTTATAAGCTGTGTGCCCTGGACAAGTCTCTCAACTCTTCTGGACCGCACTCTGCTTACCTGTAAAATGGAGCTAACAGTAGCTACCTCATCGGGTTTTTTTGTTTCTTTGTTTGTTTTTGTTTTTGTTTTTGTTTTGCAAAGACTAAATAAGAAAACACATTTAGGATGTTTGCTTAAGTGCCTGGTAAACAGGTCATCAATAAATCTTTGTTAAAGGAATAGTTCATGAATGAGCAGCCCACAGAACATCGTCCTAGCCCGTTTTCCAGAGAACCCAACATCTGGCTCCCGCAGAATCAGTTTCAAGTCCGGCCCTTGAAACCCCTGAGTCTGGGGTCCAGCTCTTGGCCAGACCCCGCCCATCCCATTCTCACCACATCTTCGCGAGCCCTGCAGCCGCCAATCACCAGGGCTTGGTCCCGCCCCTAGCCAGATTCACCAATAGGGCCTCAGATGCGCCACCTCGGGCCGCTTCCGCTGCGGCTCATAGGCTCTCAGTCCTGCCCGCCCCGCCCACTGCATTATCATGCAGGGCACAGGGGGTCTGGGAATTCAGAGAAGACTCGGTGCCGGACTGCCGGACCGCCGTGAAGACTATGACCCACGCCTGGCGCTCTGAAAGGCCAGCGGCAACACTCGACTTCTGCTGATTTCCCTGAAGAATCCACTACAGAACTAGGGATCATACGTTCATCCAAACTCTGTGAGGCTTGTGTATTTCAAACTGCATTCTCTCTTACCACCACGAAAGCTATCAAAGGCCACCCCCCCCTTACCCATGATATAAAGCTCAGACCCCTTAGCTAGGCATATAGGGTGCTTCATAACTATTCAGCATTTATTTATGGGTGGTCACATTTTTTTTTTTTAAAGCTGCCTTTCTCAACATCTGCTGCACATGAGAATCACCTACGGAGCTTTACGAAATCTTGGTATTTGTGTCCTCATCTGGACCACAGACTCCTGGGGGGATGGCGCAGGCTCCATATGTTTTTAAAGTTCCCGGGGGTGATTCTCATGTGAAGCCGGGGCTGGGAGCCACTGGTTTAACGCCACTCAACACTGCTGGAACATACGTTCGTGAACCCCAGCCTTAGCTCTGTAGTCTCTTCCATTTAAAGGGACCGGACCTTCTCCCCCCTTTCCTGCTCGGTGAGGCTCATCCTGCCCGGCCAAGCTCAGCTGCTACCCCTTTTCTTCCTAGTCCTGCGGATTACGTCTGCATCACGTGCTTCTTTCCAAGCGGCACTGACGTTATTTGACTACTCGTCTGTCTCACTGGCAATGCCGTGAGTTCCTTGAAGGCAAGCATCCTGCAGAACCCCCTTTCACCCACGCACTCCAGAGCCACTCAGTCAGAATCTCCTGGGTGGGTGGGTGGTGGGGGGACCTCAAGCCTCTCTTGTTTCTCAAGCCCCACAGGCGATGCTGATCTGCGCCCCTAGAGAGGAATTAGCTTCACGGAAGTACAGATAGGTAAATGTTGCACCGAAGTGTTGAAGTATCTCATTTTTTTTTTTTAAAAAAAGTCAATCTTATCATTGTACTCAGTGCCTCTGATTCCCCTGGAGAGCTAAGCACCCTCCCTGTCTTCAGTATCTTTTTCATTCACTTATTCACTCATCCAACAAATATTATTGTACACCATAACAAAGCCCTGGGGATTCAGGAGTAAACAGGAGAACATAGTTACCACTCTATGAGATTTACACTCTATTACTATATTAGTTAGAGTATAATTATTATTATCACTCCTTCTGAATAATATGGGATTTTTTTTTTCTCCTTTTAGATGCTTTTTCATATCCAAAGGTAAGGAAATCTCTTATTCTTTTATATACCCAGTATGTTCCTGGCACATAGAAGACATTCTGTAAATGTTTACTGAATCAAAGGAACACATTTCATAGCCCTTATCGCAATCTGTCAGCATTTATTTGTGTGATTATTTGAATCATGGCTATCTGTCCCATGAGCTGTAATTCCCCTTGAAGACAGGAGTTGGATCTATTTTGCTCGCCATGCCTGACACAGGGCCTGGCTGAGCAGGTGCTCAATGAATATTGCTAAGTAAGTAAATAAATAAATACATGAATAAGAAGGCATCATTAAGAACAGAAATGAAACCTCCCATGCAAATGCCTACTCCTTCTCCCTCCCTAGTCTCCCCGCAACAGGCAATTCTCTTCCTGAGCGTTCAGGGGTTTCATGCTACAGTTTCACGAGCACAAACAGATGATGCTTCTTTACTTACTTACAGGTTGACCTGGGACTCTACTTCAGGGTCTTTCGTGTGCCACGTCGGAAGGGGCTGGATGCCAAAGGACAGCGACGACTTTGCTTTCCACAGGAGGGTCTGTGCGATCTGACCCCCACAGGACCCCTTCGTCAGCGGATCCATCGGTGGGCCTGGAGGCTGAAGTGCCGCACTGAAGCAGGAGTTGGGGAAGGCGCTGAGAACAGAGAAGAGCGACAGGCCAGTCACTGGCCCGTTCTGGTGCTCCTAACGCAGAGGCCAGCCCCATGAGTGAGTTAGGTGGTGGTGGTGGGGGGGAAGCCAGGGGCCCCACCAAGGCTGGGCCATGCCCCTTACTGCTTGGAAGTGATGCCCGAGATGCTGAGGGAGAGGAAGGCATCGTGACCCCGGAACAGCCCGAACCCTATCACACCCCTCAGCAGGGAGTGTGGCCATCCACACTGCCCAGTCAGTGGGGTTAAAAGTAAAAGGAGAACAGCCAGCATTCAAACCATCACAGACTTACTTAGACAAAGGCAACAACATTCATTCAGCAAGGGACAGCTATGTCTACAGTGCTTTTGGAGAATCATTAGTGGAATTAGAGGTGGGACTTCATGGCCATCACTGTAGTAGTCTAGGAGAGCTTGGATTATGTCCTGATTACCAACAATTTTCAAGAAAAGCCATAAAAAGGGGATACACCAGCAATAACACTGTGGACGAAAAGGACCAAACCAATGTTTCAAGAGTAATGGCATAGAGTGTGTAGGCTGTGGACGCTTGCTGAATGAAAACGTGAATTATTCGTGGGAATAAATTGAGAACTGCACCCCTGAAGTGTGTGTGCTCCTTTTTCCGATGATACTGCCGAGGAAGGTGGGAAAGGTGGCTCCTGGCGGGTGAGGGTGAGGGGCTGCTTTGTGAAGGGAGTGTAGGCATCCCTGCTTGACTGCATTCTCCACTCACCTCTCCCTCAAGAGACAAACACGGAAACAACATCCAATGACTTGAAATGGAAAAACAGAAATAAAAAGCACCCTTAGATAACACTTTGGTCAAAAGGGACTCTTCGAAATGTCTTCTTAATAAAAACTGTGACCAGGCAAAGGGCAAAAGGTCAAGGGGTTCAGGGTCAGGGTTGGGGACCCACCCTCCTGCCACCAGGATGGATGCCCCAAGAAGTGACTGCCCACTCCCAAGTTGCTCCAGCCCTACCAATTCAGCTGCAGGCATGTTAAAAAGGAAAAAAAAAAAGAAGGCCATTTTTGCCAGGTCCTCCTGGCATTCATCCTAAGTGATGATGACCCGGCTTCTTCCCCTGTCACCCCACCCCCCTCCCATCGCCTCTTCTGGGCCTGAGAAGCCCCGTGCTGCAGACCTGACTCAGACTTCTCGATAGTCTTACCTTGGGCTGGCTTCAGGCCACTTATCTTGGAAGCAACTAGACAGACGTGAAAGGCTCATACGACAAGTGGCAAGAAGCCAAGGATCTGGTATGGTATCAGTGCTCTTTACTCAGTGGACCCCCAAGTCTTCCGAAACCCAGTGTCACTAGGTTTTGTGGCTGCCTTGGCAACAACCAACCAAATAAATAACAAAGCAGGGCTTCTGGATGGGAGACATAGTCTCTTTAGAACCCTCTAGAGTTTTTGAAATTACAAAAATAATACTGTATGCACAGATTGATTAAGAATCAATCTTAATCCTATAATTTTTTTTTTAAAAGATGCTTTTAAAGAAACAGATAAGGGAGTGGAGGAAGCAAGATGGGGAACTGAGGTTTCATCTGCAGGCAGAGTCCTGTGAAGGGACAACGTCAGCTTGAGTGAAGCTGGGCCGTGGACCGTGGCCGCCACTGGCCACATGTGATGACCGAGCAACTGCAAGGTCGGCGGTCAGAATGAGACACGTGAGCACTAAATACACACTGGACTTCCAAAACTTAGTACACATGAAAATGAATCTACATCTCACTGAGAATTTTTAGATTGAGTACATGTTGAAGAGAAAATACATTAGAATTCATTTTAATGTGGCTACTAGGAAAATGCAACGTCACGTATGTAGCTTGCTTTATATCTTGGACAGCGCTGCTTGAGGGACAGGGCACCTCACAGAGCTGTCCCCCTGTGACAAGGAGCTGAGGACCACTGGGCGGGGCACGGGATGGAAACTGCCAGGTACCTGGAGGTCTCTGCACACATGGGCACAGCAGCTGCAGCAGAGCCACCTAAGAGTCCCCAACAGTGCACTGAAGAAGGGAGGGGAGAAGGACACAGAAATGGTGAGAGGATTTAATAGTGTCCAGAGCTTTCCCATCTCCACTTCCCTTCCTCTTCCCATTCACGGTTTGATACGCTTCTCATCACTCCTTTCCCTATGTTGCTGCAAATCTTTAAGTGACATATATATGCAGACTACACAGTGTTCTGTGACTTGCTTTTCTACCTAAATCTCAGTCTCACACATCTCTGTAACTCAGTAAATACAGGTGCATTCTTAATAGGAATTATTCAGAATGAGGTAACCTTATATGTCGCTTATCTTCTATTTTTTTCGTTTGTTTTAATCTTGAAATACTAATATTCTTTTGTTGTCTTTGCATGTTTTCCAACCCTTTAATCTTTAAATTTTTATTTAAAAACACTTAAATGCTAGCTCTTTTAAAGCTTTCCTATCATTTAATTTTATCTTTCTGCCATAACTTTACCCCGACAGTTTCTGAGTTCTTTTTTTAAACTTTATCTAGTTCTTGAGCTCCATTTTCTAACCGTTCCGATTTTGCCTCATCACTGTTCATTTTAATCCTTTTACTCATTTCTGTTACCTTTTCTAGTTTTGACTTCCCAATTAAAAAAAAAATGGAAGTGCCTCTTAAATCTTCTGACATATTTTATCGTTATTGTCTCCTGATCTAAAATAGTCAGCAGTTGAAGTGCTCCTTGAAAGTAAGCTCTCATTTGCATAACTCCTTGGAAATAAGCAAAAATAGAGAAGAAAACTTACTGAAACAGAGGGAATGGCAAGACGCCATGTTCTAACTCTGAAGATCCATGTAGACGGTGAAGTGTGGACAAGTAAAAGGCGAGCATGGGATCTAATTATGTCGTGTGACGAGCAGGAATGGTCTTGGGGGCAGACAATGCCCGATTTGGAGGGATGAGCACTGGAAGTGTGTGCAGTGCTGGGCAGAAGCTGTTTCTTCCTCCTTTTCTTTGTCATAACTGCCCCCCAGCTTTCTAATAGGAAGGCTTTTCCTGATCTGAGGAAAAGCTGGAGAAGGAAAACTGTATCTTAGGAGCTTTTTGAATCTCATAAAAGATGTTAACCAAAAGTACGTTTGAACCAAGAGCAGACCCATGAGCCATGGGAATCGCACGGACCTAGGTCCTCTTTGGAGGGGCCTGTTTGCCCTGAGGTAGGGGTGGTGGGGAAGAGATGAAGATTCAAGGGGAAATCCTGCCATGGCATCACGTACATCACAGGCACAGGGGACTCCGCAGACGGGAGGGAAAGGCCAGGGAGAGAGTAAAAACGGATGGCCTGGTCCCTCTGTACGTCGAGGCCAGACGTTCCATCAGGCTCTGGAGGAGAAGAAGACTCATTGTTGCTCAGACGAACGGGGAAGGGGGTCAAAGGGAAGCTACCCGTATCATCAGCGGGTAAACACTGACCCAGATGGACCTGCTCCCATTCGAAGATGAACACGCAGGAATAAATTAGCACAGGCGCCACGAAATGAGGTTTGCAAAGGGCAGATGAAGAGTGCAGATCAGGAGATTTTTAAAGAGGAATCCAATGAAAAAATAACAGCTTTGTTTTCTCAAGAAGATGAAAGAATGAGAAGTCTCTCAAAACAAAAAGATCAGGATAACAGACTGGACCAGGCTCTAGGATAAAACTGCCTGAATGTGGCAGGACAAAGCTTGGTTCGGTGTGGCGGTGCCTTCGGGGAGGGAAGTGGGCCTGAGGCGAGGAGGGGACCTGGGTAGGATGCTTTTGTACGTGTGGGGTTTTTTAACGGGACTGGAGACAGCCCGCAGAAGCCACGGTTCACAGTTTTCCCCTCTGATGCTGTCTCGGTGTGCCTTGGGCGTCAGTATTGTGAGTCTGAAGAGATGGCAGGAAGGAGATGTGTGGCCTCCCCCACAGTCAGCCCTCACGGATGGCCCTCACGGATGATGGCCACGAGGAAGTGGCAGTGGCTGCTGAGAGAACTCGTCAAGCAGCTCCAGAGGGGGACCAGCGGTTGTGTGGGCCACGGCCGGGCCTGCTGATGCCCAGTGACGCATCAAGACCTGACCACGGAAGGACACGGTTGTGGCACGCGTGCCATCTCAAACGCTGGGAGGCAGACCCGGAATGCAGTGACGTGACATAAAAGGCAACAAGGTCTCGGTTCTGGCTCCTTCAGTGTGGCCGGTATCTCCTGTGGTGCGGGCCGCATCGATCACTGAGCTTCAGCTGTAACCCCACGGGGACCGTGGGGGGACCTCTGGGGGCCACACCCACCCCCTTGCATTTTTATACATTATTCCTTGCTGACTGTTGGATGAAAACAACATTAAACCAAGCAGAAATCACCATTCTTGCCTCTCTTCAAACTGAGAGCAGCTTTTGGAGCCTGAACTGGGGGTGATGGGGAGACAAATTCTCTCTGTCCCCAAATCCAAACTGGCCCCTCCCACACACAGCCGCTCCCCATCCTGTAACTTCTTCCTCCATGAGATTCAGAGTCATCCCTGGTCACGCGTTCTCCCGCGGGCACTGCCTTTGTCCACTTCGGAATGCTAGCTCCACAACGACAGCCCCCCATCTATCTGTTCGCGGTGCCCCCCCGGCGCCTCGCACACAGAAGCGCTCAGTAAATATTTGTTGAATGAATAAGTGACACGTGAAACGCCGAAAACATGAGGACACGATTCATTTGGAATAGAGAGACTAAGTCAGGCAGTTTTGGCTTTTCTTGAATGAGGTCACTGGTGGCTTCAGGCAGACCGCTGTGGGACCTGCCCAATTTCTTTGCCAATCTCTGACAGGCAGGGAATAGACAACCCATCTGCAAAGCCTCAACCCAGGCCTGCTCAGGGGCACTGACACTAGAATACTTAATGGCTGGCAGCCCTTCTAAAGACACTTTTCCTCTGGCCATAAAATGCATGACAGACAATACCTGTGGGCTTCCCTTTGGGCAATGGAACCAGTGACCTTTATAGTTGGAAAGGCCACTTGGAGCACCCACCTGAGGCTCAGTTTCTCATTTTGACCTCCTCGCCCACTAGAGCAGCTCTGAGCTGGGCGCGCCAGGTACGCGGCCCCTCGCCCACGTACGGGAAGCTTCTCTAGGATGCTTGCTGCCCGCTCTGATCAACGCGTCTAATTTATTTTTGCTGTATTGAAGAAGGACGCCGTTTGTGGCAGACCCTGTGGGAATGACTCGCTCGGACCCCGTTTCGATCCCATTCCGGTGTGCGTGCAAAGGTTGGGAAGCTGACACGTAAACGTCCTGACCCTCTCTGCAGTTCCGAGTTCCGGACGTGATTTATATTCCACAGATCAGAGGCACTCACGAGACACGCTGATTTGGAACGGAGCCAGGCAGATTCAGAGAGGACACGGGGCATCATTTCGCTTTTGTAGGTCATGACGGAGGAGCTGCCGTGGGTCCGGAGCCCGCAGCTTCTTGGTTCTGGAGCTTTCTGAAGCAACAGTGGCAGCTCTGGGGATCCAAGCAGAGGTGGTAGTGTGGCCCCGCAGTTAGCTAAGGTGGCAGCGGCTTCTGGATGGATTAATTAGCTTCTTGTTACGAAGTGGCAGCTTTCCTGATCACGGAAGAGCAGGGTGGTTCTGGGGGTGGGGAGCTGCTCCCGGGAGCTCAGCCTGGAGCCTGCTGTCCAGCCCCGCCAACAACTTTGTCAGTACCTAATTCCCCATATCGATGTTCTATCTCATCCGCTTACAGTGGGTAGAGTGGATTCTGTTGTCGGCAACAGATTACTGACTGGCAGGCCTTTTGTAGGGATTTGGAGCTTGCCAGTTCACGAGCCCCTAGCAGAGTGCAGAGAAGGGCATTCTCTCCTCCCGGTGGGTGTGACAGCATAGCTTCCGGTGGGCAATGGTTAGAGACCGTGTGCTTTTATGGGAATACACAGGTATTCTGCCTTTTGGGTATAAAAGAGAGCTTGCTCATGGCACTAAGCCTTTCTGCTCCAACAGCAAAGAGGTGCTGAGGGGTGACCAGAGAACAGCACACTTAAGGTTGCTGCTGTCCTGAAGCAGTGACTGTGCTGTCACTGTCACTGTCACCGGCCGGCTTAGCGTTGTTTGGGGTCTTTTCAAGTGTGCCACCAAAAGTTGTGGTAGCAGCCCTTCTGTGCTGCTGAAAACACACACAAGAAGTTGGGCAATACTCGTCTGACAGATGTTTTCACATCTCCAGCAATAAAAATTGTACTGCCTCTCGAAGTAAGCCACGCTAGCCGGGGGAGCCCTGCCTGCTGGAATGTGCTTTCATGTACTGAGTCCAGCTTGTTTCATTATCCTTCATGCCCACCGCGATTATAGGTCTAGCCCGGGGCCATACACAGAACAGGCCTGATGCCTTTTTCATATGACACCTTTTCAGTTGTGGGAAGGCAGCTATTACATCTTCTGTGAATTTTCTTTTTCGAGTACAGTAGAACTCTGCCGAAATCTTTTCTTTTTACTGGCTCGTTCCCATCAGATATAAATATCTTTATAAAACAAAAGCGAAAAGCAAACCCAAGCCAAATCCAAACCAAGTCAAACAATTTTCCAACTCACGCCCCCTTCACCCCTGCAGAGTTGACTATATTCATTTTTTTTCCCCAATTCTTTTCCTTTCATTTTTCTCTTGAAGCCGGTCCAGTGAGACTATCGTACTCAGTATTCCAAACAGCTCTTGTCAGAGGCCACCAATGACACACGTGATGTGAAACCCAATGGTCAGTTCTTAGTTCTTCATTTTGTTTGGCCGATCAGCAACATTTGACACAGAAAATCATCCTCTCTCTGTTCTTTTAAACTGTTTATTATACTAATCCCCCCCCGATAAAAAAAAAGTTTTAATGACATCATGTATCCATGATGCAATGGTTTCACATGTAAATCTCAAATTCTAAATTTTACTTGGGATTTATATGAACAGTCAACCCAAATCCATCAAATCATAGTCATCCTTCCCAATTCACGAAGTTTATTCACTGATTCCCTTTTCTTAAAGATTCTGGTATCCCTTTTCCCCACATTTCTCTTTGCCTTTCCCTATTTCACTGTGATTCACAGTGAACCAAGCAAACATACTGATGCCTGCTTCAAACATTTCCTCCCTGACTGTCCATATCTGCACTGTCCAATAAGGTAGCCACAAACCACATCTGGGTACTGAGCACTTAACACAGAGTCAGTCTGAATTGAGATGCCATAAGTGTGAACAAACTACACACCAGAGTTCAGACAGTCCCCCCAAAAAATCTTAATTATATTTAATATTGGTTACAAGTTAAAATGATAATCTTTTGGATGTAGTGACTTAAATACAATCGACTATTAAAATTACCTTCACCTGTTCCTTTTTCCTTTTTAAAATATGGCTGCTAGGAGATGTTAAATTAATACATAATTCTACACACTGGCTATCACTAGAAAGAAACCACTTGTTTCTTTTTCCTTAACATATATGAACACCCAAGATAGCTTTCCAAGTCAGAAATAAGGATTTGCATCAATTTTTTTAAACAGGTGATTAGTATTGTAGTATACTCCCGAAGGACTTAAAAAAAAAAAAAACTTTGACAAGCAACCCTACAGCAAACAACCTTCCACATGAACCTCCTTGGGCAGTCGTACCTCACTGCTAACTCATATTTTGCTTACCGTGTTCGACATCCTAGCTCTAGAGACACCTAGATATGTGGTTCACATCTTCCCAGACTGCTACACCTGCAAGCTGCTAACTTCCCTCCCCCACCCCTGAAAGCCAGCGGCGAGTCTCACTGTACAGGCCAAATCGCTATAATTTTCCTGCAGCATCATTTGTCAGACTTCATCTCTGTTCAGATCTTCAGCTCTGGAAGGCAGATAACCAAACGTAATTTCCAATATTAACCTTCTGAAGCAAAACTAATTTGACCGTTGTTGTCTTCCTCCGAGAAAGGAAGCTGGTTTGTATTAACTTAAACTCTCAGCGAATAACAAAAGAGTTTTTTTTTCCTTCTTATAGGAGAACAGACATAATATGAAAATTAATTTTCTTCTGTTGGCCCTAAGAGCCCATTATGTCAGCCCAATACAAGACGGCTCTTAATAGTCTTTCTCAGGAAGTCTGCTGTTTTTCCAAAAGAAAAATGACAGCGGCAGATTTATTTGTGATTAAATACTTACAGGCCTGACGCAAACAAAAAGAATAACGACAAAATATGGAGCAATGAAGCCTAGAAAAAGAGCTCACATTAAAATACTTGTTTACAAAACTACCTGGAGAAAAAGATCTCCTGGAAAAAAACGGAATGAAAAAAACCCCCAAACTCTAAGCATCTAAGAGTCAGGAGTAACATAAGGCAGAAGAAAAGAAGGCAACCCAATGAATAATGGATAATTGTTCTTTTTCTGATCCTATCTTGGCCCGGAGAACCATATTCAGGAACGAGAAAGCATTTGTCTTGGCATCAAATTTGTTCTCACAATGCGTGGGTTATGTGCATTACTAATAAGGAAGCCACTATGTAGGAAGCAATATTTTGGAAAGGAGAAAATGTGTTTTCCATTTGTGATTCCCAGGCTTCTGTCTATGTAGGGCTCTGTACCTACTGTGGCTAAACGTGGAAAGCATAATTTAACCATTCAACTAAGGTCGTCTTTTATAAGAACTAAAGAAAAGAAAAAGAAAAAGAAAAAAAATTACATAGAAACCCCAATTCTGTGACTCTTGGGTAGTATCTGGGTATCTGTATTTTGGAAAGCTTCCCAGATGTAACAGCACTTCCCCACCCCCCAATTTACTATCCCCCCACCCTTGCTGGTGACAGTACTGTGATTCTTCCTTTGGGTAATCATGGCCTCTTGGTCTCTATGGATGGAAGTGATCTCATCCCTCAGTTCTAAGTTAGGCACATGACCCAGGCCCAGCCAATTAGCATGTTTCACCCCCTTCTGGTCAAAATGATTGGTTCAGGAATGAGCATTGAACCCAAGAGATCCAGTGAATGTCAAGCCTGAGGTGTGCTCTAGAACCACTAAGAGACCCCATCTTTCTGCTGGGGCTATACACTGGTAGAAAGCAAGCCTGGAAGAGTTAACTTTCTTTGCCTCCATGAGGAAAGACCTAGAGAATGAAGCCAACCCAGAAAAGAAGAGACTATTGATGACATCTGAGCACCAAAGCTTGGTCTACCCCAGCATTCTGCAATAACATGAACCAATAATTCTCCTTTGCTTGTCATTTATAGCCTTTGATAATCTTAAAAAAAAAAATTAACTGGTAAGGCGCCAATCAGAAAAGCTGGCAGTGAGTTACTAGTCCTGCTTATGGCTGAGGGAGACCTGGGCAGTGGTGATTACAACTGGGTAGCCAGGAGTAAGAGCCACTTGACTGCTGAGTCTGCACCCCGCAATCCAAGCCACCACTTTTCGCCTGGAATCAGAACCACAGGCATCGCTACTGTAAACGACTATGAAAGCAGAATCATGAATGATGGGTGGCAAGTATAATGAAGTCAACTTCAACTCTGTGATTAGGGAAAGATAACAGAGCCGCCCAATAATAAAAAGGCTTGCCTTGGGACATAGCGGGCTTAGACACAATAAATAGAAGTTGGATGAGATTCCTGCATTACCTTAGAGGAGTGATCTTCAGAGAATGTTCCTAGGCCAGCAGTACTGGCATTACTTGTGTTAGAAAGTACAATTCATAGACCCACCCTGACCTAGTGACTTGCTGGGGGCGGGGCCCAGGATATGGTTTAAAAACCCCGCCCTCTATCCCAAGTGATGCTTGTTTAGGTTAGGAAGGAGCATATGTATCAGAGTGGAGAGCATTGGTTCTCAGTTTCCTGAGCCTGATTGAGTAGATTTGGGCTTGAGCTTGAGAATTTGCTTTTCTCACAAATTTCCAGGTGATGCTAATGTTACCGGTCCAGGGACCAGTTTGAGAACCGCTATCTGAGAGGCTGACCCAAATGATAGCCAAAGTTCCATTCAGTGTGGAGATTCTAGGTCTTTAGAATTTTCCTTGCAAACTCAGTTCTGCTGACACGTAGCCCTGTTCGTGCTGCAACTCGCATGTGGTCTGGCTCTGTTGTGATGTGTGGTGGTCCAAACCCCCCAGCTCGGCAACAGAAGCATAACTGAAAATAACTCGGGTTTGTTAACTGTATTTCTTGATCACCACAAAGTCACAAAAGATAACGGATACATTTTCTGAAATACATCTTAAGGCAACAGATAGAGGGAGACGTATTGGCCTCCCTCATCTAAAAGAGGTGTTTCTGAATACCCCTAAATTTTTTTTTTTTTGCAACCCAGTCCTAATGAGCACCCTGTGTCCCTATTGTCCTTCTTGTCAATCCCTCTCTTCCTCATTCTATCTGCAGCTCAAAAATGCAAAAATGCAAGGCAGGACCTTGCAAAGAGGGCAGAGGAAGAGGAAAAACTGAATGGGCAAAGCTAGAATTTTAATGAGGCAAGGGGAAGAGAAAGGTTGAAAACTTTCATATAAATCTTAATCATTTTTATCCATAGACGTTACCATTTTAGTAATGCTTTGCGCCAGACATCATTTTTTGGTACTTTGCATAAATTATTTCATTTAAAGCTCACATCAATATGGTGATATAGGTGTTACTGTCATTTTGCATATGAGTTAACCGAAGTTCAGGGGTTTAAGGAACTTATCCAAGGGCACACATACGGCAAGTGAAAAGGACAGAAACTTGAACCAGGGTCTGTCTCACTCCAAAGCGCTTCTTATAAGTCTTCCTACAAAATCAGGACACACATATCTAGGGCAAATGGTGTCACAGCATAAGTGTCTTGCCCTATAGCCTCCAGACTTCCCAGGTAATGCTTCCCACCTCCACCTGCCTGGATGCCTAACACCTGGACCACTCCTGGCTCCTTTACATCATGTGCCGCGTCTGCCCACTAGTTCTCAGAGCTGATGTGGGGGTATTCAGCAAGGACAGCTGCCATCCTAAAAGTAATGCCTTTGTTTCCTGAGGTCAACAAGATGACTGAGTAAATATGGTGGAACCAGATTCTTCAAGGCCTGGAACACCAGGCAGCGGCATTTAAACTTGATACAATAGGAAATGAGAAGTCATTGAGGATTTTGGAGCGAGGGAGGGTCATCTGGCAAAATGCCCACAAGGAGGGGCGGCTCTCATCCCTGGCCATCCATCAGAATCACCTGCAGGCTATCTGAGCATCCACGCCCCCCCATCACGGCCCTGGACTGTCTGGAACCATAGGCCTGGAGTAGAGACCCACACGCTTGTTAAGAATTTTCGCAGGTGATTCTTCTTTTTGTTGGCCCTAAGAGTCTATTACGTCTGTCCAATACAAGATAGCTCTTAATAGTCTCACTTAAAAGTGCAATTATTTGAATTAATGGATTACAGAGGTAATTTTTTTTTAAAAAGCAACAGAAACAATAGGATGAATACTGACCTGTTTTAAGTTAGGGGAGTCTTTTCTAATTAAGCATAAGCAGGAGGAATAAATAGATTTGACTCAATTTAAAAAAATGACGATAGTGAAAGCTTTATCAAAAAACACCATAACGAACGTTAAAAGGCAAACAATGAACTACAAAAAAAATATTTAGTACATATTTGACCAAAAAAATTAATAAATAGAAAATGCTTCGATTCAATAAGGATAAAAGTTCCAAAGGAAAATGGACAATGGGCATGCATATACATTTTATTTAAAAAGAAATACAAATTATGAATAAATATGAGAAAAAAGTTTCATCTCCCTACTAAACAAGAAATCCAAATTAAAACAAGGTTCTGCTTTGGCAAATATTTATAAAGGATAATACCTAGCGTTGAGGAGGAGAAAAAAATCAGGCACGTTTCTGGTGGGCAATTTGGCATGATGCTTCAAAAGCCATTAAAATGTTCATTTTCTTGGATCCAGTAATCCCCTTCTCTCCTATGAATTTATCTTAAAGAAATGATGACCTTTTTATACACAGGCTAATGCATATGGATTCAATGTGCCTTCAGTAATAGTGAACATCTGGCAATGAACCGCAGGGATAATAAAGAATGGGTTAAATAAATTGTTCTCCAGCAAACGTACGCTATTTTTATCATCAGAAAAGTGGTAATCATTATTTCTAAGGTTTTTACAATAATATCATGGAGTGTTAAATAGAGAAAAAAAACCTCTGGGGGTCAAGAAGTCATTTCGTCTTTCAGGGGTAAAATCATGAGGACAAAGGAGGGGGCGGTAGAAGTGAGAATTCAGAGGAAGAGAAAATTTTTCTAGTTAGTGCTGCCCAATATTTTAAACATTAGTCATATGTGGCTATTTAAGTTAACGTTAAGTAAAATTTAAAATTCAGTTTCTTAGTTGCGCTAGCCATATTTCAGGTGGCTCAATAGCCGGGAGGTGGCTAGTGGCTACAGTATCAGACGGCACAGATTATAGAATGCTTCCCAAGTTCTATAGGACAGTGCTGATCTAAACATGCTACCTCACGCCTGGAGCCAGCGTGGATCCAGTTTGGGGCTCATCTCTTTAGACTCATACACTTTCTCTCATCCTCATGTTCTGGGAACAAGGGCGTAAGCACCAGAAAGACAGAGATCGGATTTGTTTGGTTCTCCCCATCTAGTGGGGGAGTGGTATTATCCAGGTTAATTACAGTGGTAAGTGGAAGAGCTGATATAGGCATAGATGGTTGTTGATACAGCCCAGAGCTCAGCCTGGGGTTCAGGGAAGACTTCCCAGAAGAGGAGGGGTAGACATTATCCAACAAGGAGGAAATGAAAGGCCATTCAGAGTAGAGAAAAGAATATGATCTGAGTAAAGGCACTGATGAGAAAAAGCCCAGCCTAAGAGAATTACCAGCGAGTCAGGCATTATTTAATCATTCAACAGATAGTAAATGTCTGTAATGCACCAGGCCTGGGCAAGGCTCTGGAGACAGAGCAGTGAAGAGGACACACACCATCCCTGTCCTCGTGATGCTTACAGTCTCATCTAGGACTGCTAGAGCACCAAGGAGGAGGCAAGGTTTGCAAGGACTCACACCTCATATTAAGGATACTAGTTTTTTAGCCTAACAGTTGAACCTTCTTTTCCGCCTCAGTGAGAGCCAGAGTCCTACCTCCTATCTTTCTCCTCGTCTCCTACCCAACCAGTCGCCATCACTTCCGTGGGAGAGCGAGAGCTCCCGATGGCGGGCATGGAGTGGCTGGGGGTTAGGAGGCAGAGGGGTACAGCTGACAGTTAATGGTGAGACCCTTCCAGCGGCCAGTGAGGATGTGGATTTGAGAGGAGGAAGAATAAAGACAGGAAGTCTAGTGAGGAGGCTGCTGAAACCATCTAGAAGAAGCGCTGGGGGGTGGGGTGGGGGAGCTGAAAAATGGCAGGGCCAACTTTAGCGATGCTGGAGCGGGAGAAGGCATTCCAAGTTAAGAAAATGCCCTCTGAGGGAATGAGTCTGGCAGAGCAGAGGGAGCGCCGCCAAGGCAGGCAGGGGAGGGCGTGCCTGTGGGGCAAGGATCCAGGGAAGAGAAGGAACCCAACATCTCAGGAGAGTTCCCCAGGCCAAATGAAGGGGGTCCAGGAGGGGCACGGGCACCCCCAGCGGAGGAAAGGCGTCTGCGTGTCAGAAGGGCGCGAAGGGCCCCACCTCCCGGGGTCCACATGGTGCCAGAATGGGCGGGGCCGTGAGGCAGCAGGTGTGCGTTACCTGCGGAGCGAGGATGAGGAGGCTGGAGCTGGCCCGGGTCCTGGGGCAGGGCAGAGAGGCTCCCCGGCCGGGGGAGACCTCCCTGAGACTTTAGCCGGGCTATTCCCCGACCTTGTCCTTGAGCCCTTTAACAAGAGGCGGGCAGGGCACATTCTCCACAGCCCGAAATCCGCCGAGGGCCACGGCTCTGCTCGGGGCCTGCCCCAGGACCAACGCTCTGCGGGCGTCTCGTCCGGTCTGGATTCCCGACGCTCGCCAGATTCTTCTCTGGGGCGACCCCCTCCCGCACCTGCCGCTCGGGCGGCCCAGTCTCCCTCGACCCCTGGCCACTCGGTCCAGGTTCCTCGCTCAATAACCCTCGGAACCCCCAGGGCCCCCTCCCCGCGCCGCGGTTCCCTTCGACCGCCACCCCCCCCCCCCGGCCCCCCCCCCACACACACACACGTGGCCAGCTCCCAGTTTTCGTCCCTCCCGGCCGCACCCCTCCCGGCTGCAGTACCTGGGGCTCTCGAAGCTGCACCCCCTGCGCCGCAGCGCCGCCCTCTTCTGCCGCAGGAGCGCAGCGGCCTCCCCGCCGAGCTCCGGCTCCATCGCCCCGGGCGGGGGCCGCGGGCTCGGGTGCACTCGGGTGGGCTCGGGCTTCGGCGGGGCTCGGCTGGCCGCTCGGCTCACGCGCCGCAGCCCACGCCCCGCCCCGCGCGCCTCCGCCCGGCCCCGCCCCCGCCCCCGCCCCGCCCCGCATTTCAGCCCGGCCCACTCTTTGCCCCTCGGCCGGGTCCAGATCCCGCCCCGAATTTCAGCCCAGCCCACTCCACGTCCCTCAGACAGGTCTAGGCCCCTCCCTGGCCCCCCACCCCGGCCCTGCACCCCCTGAACTTCAGCCCAGGCCACTTGGGATTCCTCAGCCTGGCCAAAGCCCCGCCCCGTCCCCGCCCCACTCTCTGGCCTCGCCCATCCCGTCCCGGCCTCGCCCGGTTCCCCGCACGGCTCTGCACCTCTGCTCTGCCCACAAGCACCAAACTCCCACCCCATCCTCAGCTCTGCTGCCTGCGGCCCCGACCCTCCCGCTCTTGCCTCTCAGCAGCGACCCGGGCCACACTCACCGACCCCTGCACCACTGAGCTCCCGTGCGCGCCTCCTCCCTCACCCCAAGGGTCAGCTCCCTGTAGGGTCGCTCCTTCTTACCTCGGTACCCCCCGGCGCTTTCCGGTGTAGCTACTGTAGCACCTTCTCCTCTGGGAGTCGCCCTCCTCCGTGTCCCGCCCACAGGCACTGGCCCCTCCTTTTCTCTCCCCAGCCCCTAGACTGTGCCCGCTCACTCTGGAGACCCTCCTCAACCCTGCGGGGGACAGGGCTCCGCCCACAGCCCCGCCCACCACCCGGCCCCGCCCACGCCGGCGGCCCCGCCCACCCCTCACCTCCGCAGGCGCTCCAGCGCTGGCCAGCTGCGCGCAGGGGTGCGGCGCCCACTTCAGCGGCTGAATCTACCGCACCGTCTGTGTGAGCTCGCGGATTTCTCCATCGACCAAAAGGCGGTACTGCTGTCTCCTGGTGGTCGTTTGTGGCGTCTGATGCAGTGAGGCTGAGGGGCTGGAGCTTTGCAGGCTACCAATCGGTGTGTTCAAATCTTGACTTCATCACTTTCCAGCTGTGCGACAACCACCACACCCCATCCCACCGTCCTCATCTCCTCCCCAAGACTCAGCGTCGGCCTCATAGCCCTTGAGCACTGCACTGGGGCAGAGGGCAGCGACTCCATCTGGGTAAAGCTGCGGGTCACTGTGCCATCTAAAATCATGAGGAGGTGAACTAAGATCCCTTCGCTACCCCCGGCTTGTCTTGGCTGGGAAGGTGTGGCCACGCTGGCCTGGAACTGGGGTGGTGGAGTGTGTGCTGAGGGGAGCTTGTACTTGGGAGAATCTGCCACTGCAGCTTAGGATGGCACTAGCTGGGAAACTGAGGCAGGCAGGGCCAGGGACTCCCTTGATCCTCTTGGATCACGTCTCTGCATGGTCCCTCAGTGATTGCATTCTCAGTAAGGCCTGGGCTTCTTTGCTGCTGCCCCTTCCAGCAGAGAAGCCATTCTGAAGCGAGAATGAAAGGGAGACAGAGAGATGTAGGGGCCTTCTATTTCTCCTTCTGGCCCCTTGAGACTTCACTTGGGTCCTCCCCTCAGGTTTCCAGGAGATGACCCTTATAAGAGAGTCCCCCTTAACCAACCCTTGTAAGACAGTCCCCTTTTTTTCTCTTAAGCAAGCTAGAGTGGGATTCTGGTTTTTGCCTGACATCATGAACTCCCCCAGCATATCTTTTCTGATTTGGATCCCGTTACTCCCCCAAATCCTTTACTCAGTGAGACTGGGTTGTTTTTCCCAACCTCATCCCGCCCCTTCTCCTGTCTCCCTGCCTCCCCCGTCCTCCATGTGTTCAGAGATCTCTGAAATGAATCTCCAAATGTCCGGTCTTCTAAAGCTTCCCCAGACTCCCAACTCTCTCCCTCGCCCCCGAGTGCCCACAGCACCGACTCTTCCCAAGGGCACTGTTCTTACTTGTCACCTATGTCCTACTAACCTCTTAACTGGGTCCTGAGCACCCCACAACTCCCTCATGCATGTCTGGATCTGGCACAGCAACTGCTCGCTAAGTGAATGCGCGTGGCTAATGAACTGAGCAAGATTCATTGGAAAACACATTTAATTTCAAAGTAAACAAAGATGTTTGTACATTAAAGTATTTAATTAGTGAAACAATTATTATCAGTGTAACAAGCTGAAAAATACAGCAACTTGATACAAGACTGAGGTAACAAAATACTTCACCAAAAATCTAAAGAATGGGGGGGGTGGTGGGTGGGGGATGGGGGACTGATGTCCAGTGGTTATTGCGGGTGAGACACTTTACAGGAATTAGAAAGTCCTCACACAACTGCATGCAGGAAGTCTGCTGGGAAAAAAAAGACAGCCCAGGACAGTGCAACAGATTCAACAAGAAACAAATTAAAATGTAGAAACCGATGTTCAATTTACTTCGAAGGATACATAAGAAATCGAAAACTACTCTCTACGCAACATCTTGAATGCTAAGTGAAAAACCATGCATTTTGGCACGAAATTTATTAAAGATTATACCATACTAATAAATTAATGACTATTGTTTCATGACCGAATGGTCACAGTCGCTCAGAAATGGGTAAGGAGAATAATGGTCACAGAACGGACCGATGCTCCATGGCGTCGCTGCTGCGAGCTGGGATCTCACGCTGCCCCTGGCCTACGTGCCGCGGGGTGGTCCACGGTACGCGGTCTCGACGCCCGAGAGAATGCAGCTCTTGCTCACGCCGTCCTTGCATTCATTGAACATCGAAAGTAAAACCCAAAGACTGCAGAAATAAACACTGGGAACGTTCTGCCCCTGCTCTCATCCCACCTCGGAGTCCTCTGCGTGCCCAAGCTAAGCTCTGTGCCTGCGGGGTCTGGGCCAACCCACCTCGGGGACAGAGACCCATCTAATAATCCTCATTGCCACTGAGGTCGCAGATCAAGAGGCTGTTCAGGCCGTCGGGCCTTGGGGAGCCTGCCTGGAGGGACCTGCACAGGGTTGGCACTCAGTGCTGGGAGGGAGGCAGGGTCTTGCGGGGGCGGGGGGCGGGGAGATGCAGAGGGAGGACTGTTTGTTTGTGGAATGGTCAGCTCCTCCAGGGCAGGGACCAGGTCTGTTTTGTTCTCAGGCATCTATGTCCTGGGCACACAGGAAGCACTCGTCAGACACGCGAATGAACGGATGAACTGGCGGTATGGCGCATCTGTTCTTTCAAGGGGACTCTTGTGGTTGTTTTTGTTTTCTTTTTTAAAACATGAACTCACCCACCATGCCAGTGTGATGGGGGACCGAGTTAAGTCATTTACGAACCCGGTAAAAATAAGCGAGGCTGTGTTTTTGGCAACGCTCACCTGGTTATAAGCATCAGTCATGTCGTGGGCGGGGGGAGGTCTCGACTCCACCTGTGGAATGGAAGCGGACCCTGCTTGCCTATATAGCTTCAAATTTTCATGGACCCCTTTCCACCTGTATGTAGATGGCCTCCTAAAAGATATAGGTCTTGGGCTTCAGAGGTGGGAGGAAGATGATGAAAGAAATACTGGCCGTGTTGGCAAAAAAAAAAAAAAAAAAGCTTTCTAAATTCACTTGGCAAGAGTGAGCGGCAGGTACTTTCCCAAACAGGATCCCTTCAAGCATCTTCCATCTTCAGGTGCCACAGTGGGACAGGTGTGATGAACAGGCTTCTTTGGGGCAGAGAAAGGAGGCCTCTCTCTCTCCCTGGGCACACTCAGAGAACAATAGTTCTACTGCTCTCCGCCCAATCGATTTGCTAGGAAGTATTTCAGTTGTCAGGATGCAGTTGGCTGACCTTCAGCTACAAGACGTGTTCGGCTGAAAGGGGTGAAAATCTCTCCCAGAAGGAGGTGAGGGGGGGCCGCTTGTTCTCGGGGCACCGTAATGATACCGGCTACCGACGCCAGTTTGTAGACAGACGGCACTCTATGATATTCCTCTTGGGGTGCCGTGACCTGTTTGCTTAAAAAAAAAAAAATACAGCATATGCATGCAAGACACGTCCTCTTCAATGGTTCCACAAACATCTGTGCACTGTGGACAAGCGAGGAGGAAACGCCAGAACGGCTGCTTCCCTCCAGGGTAGAAATCCACCCAGAGACGCTCGCCGTTTGGGGCTTGTGCCTGGCCCCCCCCCCCACCCCGTGTCCCAGCCTTGTGGGCCTCCTCGCTTGCAGCCTGGGGGACAAACCGACACTGGGAAGACAATCTGCTCTGCACTCGTGTGCGTGGCCCCGAGCCTCTTATCTCTGGGATTCTCTAGCCACTTTCAAAGTTCTCGCCAGTTTCACAGGGACTTTGCCAAGGAGGCTTCCACAGAGTTCTCAAGAGTCCGATCTAAAAGTGTTCTGAGGAGTGGGGGTGGGGGTGGGGGTGGGATGAGCCTCGACGAATGAAAGGGCCAAACGCTTTGAAAAGAATTGTGATTGTGCTATGTCAAATCAGGCTTGCGAGAGGAGACACGTTTGCAGAGGGCGGGACATTCTCCGAGTCAGCAGAGCCCGAAACCAGGATTGACATCTGTAATACTTCATGGGAGGAACACCAGGACAGACCGTCGGAGAGTGGAGGAGCACAAGGGAAATAAGGAGCCGACGTCCCAGTCTTGCACATGCGTCCAGACTTAAGACAAAAAAAAAAAAAAAAAACTGAACGAACAGGTAGAATCGGATTGAAAGTTACGGTGAAGCGTTAACACTGGGTGGTTCCGGTGAGAGGCGTTTGGGACCGTTTGGTGCTTTCCTCTTCGGCCTCTGGATGCTAATTTGAACAGTCACGGGTATGAATTAGGTGCACGCATCCGGACCCCGGCTGCGGGCGGGTGTGCGAAGCACCGAGGGCCGAGGTCTGACGGCATCAATGTCACCATCGGAAGTTTTTTTCCTGGCAAGGATGTCTGTATTCTAGACTTTGCTCCAAAGTGGGGGTTCGTTACCGAGCACCGTAAGGCTCAGCCACAGCGTGAGATGCTGATGTCAACTCCTTTCTTCGCCAATTCATTCGGATCTTCAGAGGTTGTCACCGTTTGATCAAAAATACGGTGGTGGGTCCTTTAGGAGTTTTTCAATGGACCTATTACAGTCTACTGGTCAAGGTGTTGTTTTGAAGCATCTTGCCCAGAAACCTCTAGGGATGGTTTTGTTGTCTGATCACCGTGAGCCATGAAACCATGACCCAGAAATTCAGCTGCTTTCAGAAAATCATTTTAGGGTTCCCTTCTCAGAATCAGGACGCCCCGATGAGAGAGAGAAAGAGAGGAGGGTGGGGGTGGGGGAGCTACGGTGATCAAGCTACCATAAATAAAGTCGACTTTTATTCATTGCTTTTGAACAAAAATGTATTTGTGCAAAATAAAAGAGTCTTACAAGATATGACAGTGACAGCCAAAGGTTGTTGTTCAGGTGACGAGCTCGGAACTGAAGGTAGAGCGTGGGCCGTTCACTCCCCAGGGCTTTGCTGTCTTGTCACCACGGGCATCGACGGTTGTGCCCTTGGATTTGGATGGTGGAAAACGTGCTGGTGACTGGGTTTGGGGCCAAGACTGGGGGAGCTTAAGGCCTCAGTGTCACTCAGCTCCCCAGTGTGATCAGGAATCCCAGTGGGCCCTGCCCTGGCAGTGAGGCAAGGTGGGGCGCGCGATGATGAGAGCAGGAGCCTGGGCCGGCGGCGGGGGTAGGTCGATGCAAAGCAGCTTCCATGCAGCCGTCCCCCGTGAGCCTGGCGGCCTCCGAGCTGCCTCTGAGAAGCCGGGAGAAGTGTCGCGACTTCCCGTCCTGGCCTGGTGGTGGGAGGGGGCGAGAAGAGGAGGGCCTCCAGGCCCTGTGGGGGGAGGGCGTGGGAGGAAGCCAGCGGGGCCAGCGGCCCAGTCCACAGTCCAGAAGCCGGGTTGTGTCTCAGAAGAGCCGACAGCAACAAGGCCTGGAAGGGACCCAGGCCCAGGAGGCAGGCCTTCCAGATGAATAGCACCCATAGGAACAGAAAACGAGACACAATTTAAGGCATTGTTCGTTTACAGTAAAAGAAATCGAGGGACCCTTCACACACAGGAGGGACGTGTGCTCTCTCCCCTTCCTCGGTGGACGAGGCTGTCACTCAAGGGTCAAGCAGGGCCTCAGAGCCAATGAAGTGTGTGATGTCACGAGTCTCGTGCCAAAATGCATGTTTCTCGAAGAGTCCACACTCGCTCACGCACATGTATACGGCACGCACACGCAGAGGACGCTTTAGGGGTTGTACAAAATCTGAGGCCGCCCTGTGGGGCGAGCAACCCCGTGCACTTGGGGTGTAAAAGCCAGTTCCACAGCCTGGTCCTTCTCTCTGGCCCCTCGCGCGGGATAACGCTGTCCAGTCCCGTGCGGGAGGAAGCTCGGTGGACCGGACGCGGGCCGGACGCTCTCTGGTCGCAGCTGCAGCTGGTGGCCGGCCGGCCGAGGGCCCGGGCAGGGAGGGCGGTGTAGCTGCAGAATGGGGGGTCGTGAGAGTCGCTGGGGACCGGGGCCCTCTGGACTGTGAGGCCACAGGCTGCGTCCCCTCGAGTCCGCCTGTGAGTCTCCAAGCACCCCGGCCAACGGCCTGTGCCCGGGATCTGCGCCTCACCGCCAGTCCCAGGCGGGCCTCCCGGAAGCCTGTGACGTCACGCCAAGTCCCGCAGAGACTTATTCAAATGACATGAGGTTTGCAGGTACCTAGAAGAGAAAGCTCAGCCTTTTGTCAAAAGTTCTGACCCTTTCGGGAGGGGACAAGGGCTGGTCCCTAAGGGAAGGAACCAGGCCTTGCCCAGGGAGGCTACAAATGAGGTCGGGTGAGGAGAGGGTACGGCAGTAATGTCCACTGCCATCTGTTCAGGGACCGCGGTGTGCCAGGCACCGCTCTGAATACTTCATACGCACCGTGTCCCTCCGGCCCTCACAGCAGCCCCACGAGGCCGGGACTGGAAGTATCCCCATTATAAAGATGAGGACTGAGGCTTAGAGAGTGGAGGGCTCGGCGAGCAGGTGGCAGGGCTAAGAGGCGGCCCACGCTCACAAACCGTTCTCCCTGGGTCAAAATATGACTGTGCTTGGAGTGAGAGGACACAGACCCTGCAGGAAGGGGCACGTGCCCACGGAAGGGAAGAGCCAGCGGGGGAGAGGGCGTTGGGAGTGGCAGGAATTGGCAGAAGGAAGCACAAGGAGAGGGAGTAAGTCTGGGGAGATCAGGAACCCCGAGACCTTCCCATAGCTGTGTCCCCAGGACAAGATCCTAGTTCCCATTACTGCGGGGACTACCAGCCCCAAGGTGAGGGTATCTTTCCCCCTCCCCTCAAAACTGCTAACACTCCCTCCAGCCTTGGGCCCCCTTTTCCGCCACTGCCACGGGGGTCCCGTGGAGAGTCGATGGAAAGCCGTTTCACCAAACAACAATCCATCTTGGTTGTCCATTTGGTCCAAGTGATGAATTGGGAAAAAAAAAAAAAAAAGACAATTATAAGAACGGTGACAGCAGCAGCGCCGTTCCAAATGGCAACAAGCAGGAGATCACTCTTGGGATCGCTAGCAGAGGAGTCGATTTTAAACTATCATCGGTGCCCATGAATGAATGAAAGCGACACACATGGACACAGAGGAATCCTAAGAACGCACTGCAGGGGCAAAGCAAGTCACAGAAGAAACTACACAGTTATGGTTCTATTTATAAAAGCAAGTTTTTTTTTAAAAAAAGGTACTCTATAGATGATGTAGTAGGAATCACTGCACGTACTCACGTTTTACCAGAAGGGTAAACAAACCAATCGGGGGCGTGGTTATGGGCGATGAGGTTTACGTGGGTCCAGTGGGACTTCAAACAATGTGAGGAAATGCAATTCCTCCCCAACAAGAAACCCCGTCTTGGTCTTAGTCACTGGCATTGGCTGTGGGGAGGGCCCCTTCCGCTGCCTGCCGTCAGGCAGATGGGCTGTGGCTACTGAAAGATACCTCCGCCGTGGAGTATTCAGCTGTCGCCGACTTTTTATTATTGCGTACGGCACAGAGCGGGAGTATTTGGTTCAGAGTAAATTAGAGATAAAACGGGAAAAGAGGAGGAAAAAGAAGAAAAGTCCCCTCCCTTAGGTCTGAACGTTGGACAAAAGTACTCGAACGCAGCTACGCCTCGCCATGGCACCGCGCATTTGCCGTAGGTGACATTCTATCCATTCGGCCTTCTGACCAAACACCTGCTCTGCCAAATGGGTTTGACCCAGTTCTCAGCTGCCTGCTGTGGACCTGCTGTCACCCTCAGGCTGCCTCCCTCCCGTCCCCACCCCCGGGAGGGGACAACAGGCTCCTGCTCAGAGCAACCATTGGTGCTCCCGGCTGGGGCTACCACAGTGCTGTCAGCCCCCGTCAGACCTGGAGTCACCCCGGTCTCCTGTTCACAGGTCACGGGGCCACCTGTGTGTGTGTGTGTGTGTGTTCTGTTCTCTACGAGTGGTGCTCAGAGCTGATGACGGACCCCAGATATGTACCGTGTGGCCGGTGCACGGGAAGTCAGGACATTCTTTTGCTCTTAATGTGACCGGAGGTGGCACCAGCCTTGTTCTAGTCCTAATACCTGACGGTCCCCCAAGCCTCCTGGTCCTCCCATCGTGTAGATGGGCAAGTACATTTGTTTAAATGTGAGAAACACATGCAGGCACTCTAGAAGTCACAGTTGTGGTTTCTTGTACATCATTTTAGAAACTTACACGCACACGTAAGGACTCACGTGTATCTTAACACGAACGAGGTCGCCCTTACACGGGTGTTCACACCTCGCTTTTTCACTTATGTCACAGAGCTGCCTCATCGCTGCTCGCCCTCAGGTGTGGCACCACGGGGCCTGACAGAGGGTCATGGAGGTGTCCCGGCTTTTCTATCGAGGATGCTGTGGGGGACGTTCTTGCCCACGTGCCTCTGCGTGCATGTGTGAGCACAGGAGGGGCTCGAACGCCGTTTATTTTGAGCTTCCCTGTGGTACCCCTGAGTTTGTCCCCGTGTTGGTCTTGTCCTACTGTTTCGTTTCGTCAAGGACTTCCTGCCAATTCTGCTTTCTAGTTCCTATCGCCTAGAATTCGATCGGCTTGTCATCCATGTCCTCGTCGACGGTACAGGTGAGAACTGTGAATGGGAACAAACAGCACGGACCCACGAGACAGGCTGCTAGAGCTAGAGCCCTCCCCCCCATTAGTGACCTCCCTCCAGCTACAGACCTCCCGCGCCAGTGCGAGCACCACTGAGGGGCCACCGAGGCCGTGATGGTGCTGTGACCAGCAAGACTGATATACACGCCTGGCATGAACTGCTGAGATGCCCTTGGGGCTCGACGCTGCTGCCACCATTATTCCAAGCCCTGGTGCGCTCTCCCCAGGCTGAGAGGAACCCGACGCCCCATGCTGGCTGATCCCTGGGGAACACAGACAGGTTGGCACAGGGGCCAGGAGCGCACATCCTGGTGTCCTGCTGTCCAGGGTGAGGACTCTCCGGCCTGCCCACCTGGTGCTGAGGGCTGGGAAGCCATTCCTCACACAAGCCTGGGCAGTAGGGGCTGGGCTCCCGGGCCGGAGCTCAGCTGCAGGAGACCGAGGGAGCCAGAGGTTGCCCGGGACGCGGGAGGCGGGCCAGCTGAGGGACAGCACGTGTTGACTTAGGTGCAGGGCAGATCCGGGCCAGACCTCACTCTCCATGGGGCCTTAAATGAGCACTGCCACTTCCTGAGCCTCCGTGTCCTCGGTGCTAAATGGAGTCAGTGAGAGAACCGACCTCACAGGGACGGTGGGAGGATGTGGGTCCGGTCCTGCCTATGAAGCATTTAGGGTGATGCCTGGCGCGGACGGGGGGCTGGGGGCCCATCGGTAAGTTTGGAGTATTTTCCCATGAATTAACTTTGGGGGAAAGACCTAAATAGATTCTGCGGCCTGAAGCTTGGGGTGATACTGCACCTGCCACCTCACTGCCCCTGATGGAGATTCCTGTGGCTTTTCCGTGAGTGGGCAAGACACAGGGCCTGGGGCTTTGTCCTGAGCTGAGCAGGGGGTGCCCAGTCTCACGGGGAAAGGCTGGCCAAAAGAGGGAGCCTGGGAGCTGAGCGCAGGCTTGGAGGGAAGGTGGGAGAGGGCATTCCAGGTGACGAGCAGGGTTCTGGTGACTTTACCTGAGGCCTGTTGCTTTTACACGCGTCGTCCAAATGCTTGTGCCACAGTATTGCATGAAACCGAGAACCAGTCTGGAACTTGTAAACATTGCCTGGCGGGTAGAGAAGCCACTGGTTACGAAGAAGGTCACGGCGGGGGGTCGGGGGGGGGGTCTGCCCGTGACTGTGGCATGCAGGTAAACATGAGCGTGGGAATGAAACCAAGCAAGGTCAAGAGCAGCCCAAGGCAAGCCTGGGACTTGCAGAGCGGGAGCCCCCCCCTTCCCCCAACCCGTGCTCCCGGCTACCATCTGGACCCAGGCTCTTGACCATTTTCTGGCCCACAGTGCCTTTGGCGCTGGTGAAGCTCGTGGGCTCGTCTCAGAATCATGTTTTCAAATGCACAGAATGAAAACACAAAGAAAACCGATGCTGAAATCGAGCCATCAAGCGACTAAAACGCAAGTGGGCGATGGAGGCAGAGCTCTGCCTCCTCATTAACGCGCAGGACCCGGGAGCAGACCCGACGTCACTTAGAAGAGATGCACAGAAACGGATGGCATTCTGGGACGTCTGCACCAACGTGGGATACGAAAACATCTGTGGCTTCTATCTCTTGGAGATAGAGAGTCACAGGGAATACGAACGCTCTAGTTTAATACGCGCAATTGAAGCGTTAGAGGTCACAAAAGACAAAGATGTAATTTTCCCCCACCCGACGTCACAGGCTCCTTGTGCTTCCCGCCCACGGACGCTGGCCGCCCAGCGTCACGTTTCCCGCTCTCGGTGGCCATGCGTTCCTCTGGGCGACGCTCGCGAGCTGCCTGTGGTTCCCACAGCCGTAAGGCCTTTACGTCAAGTGTGTGTAGGCACGGCCTTTACTTGCTGAAGAAATCACGTCTGATCCGGGCTCAGAGAGCCTTGAGGAAGGGGTAGCCGCGGGGGGAGCCGGGCTGAGGGCGGCTGCACGTGGGTCCAGTGGCTCAGAAACAGCAGGCGCCTCGGTTCCTCTCCTCCCCATTCCCGGGGCTCCTCGAGGCGCCTAGTGTCTGACTTCCCAGCTAGAAACCTTAGAGCTCTGACCCCCGCCAGGTGTGGCCTCCAGACCAGCGGCGTCATCTCGCTAGAAACGCAGAATCTTGGTCTCCCACCCGGATCCACCGAATCGGAATCTGAATTTTAACAAGGTCCCCAGGCGATCGTCAGGTACACGAACGCTGCACTAGAACATTCCTGGGCAGGTGTGAAGACGCGCCAGGGAGTCTGCCCGGCTAGAACCCCAGACCCGGGCAGCTGAGGCTTTTTGGTCACGTGACTCGGGCTGCCGAGGAGACCGGCAGGGCCTGTTCTGAGTGTCAGTGCAGCCAGGACAGGATGGTGCCCGGAACTTCTCCATCTTCCCAGCAAGAACCAGGAAGAACTGGGAGACAACCGGGCAGGTTAAAGCTGGTGCTTTGTAAAAGGGTTCTGCTCTGATTCGGCCTTGGACCAGGACACTGCCAGAGTCTCGTGGCACGGGAAATGTCAGGGGCATCCCTGAAATCTCCCGAGACCCAAGACCTTTCCAGCCACGTGGCATTATGTTATTTATTCCAGAACCCTGAGGTTACAGCTCTGGGGGGTGATGGGCTCCGGGAGCCACAGGTGAGGCCACAAAAAGGGTTCCTGGGAGCACATGCCATGCACACTGCTCAGAGGACACACGGATCACGATGTGAGCAGCTTTTGTGGACTATACTAGAATGTAAAGCAAAGAGAAAGCAGCAGCCACAAAAGTTGCTGCTGTTTCGAAACGCGCATCGAGCAGAAGACGAAACGGGGCAGAGAGGAGCTGCAGGCGCCCAGCCCCCGTCCCCGCGCCTACCTTTGTCGGGGTTATTCAGCTGGAAGATATCTGGGTGCTCGGGGTCGTCAGGCAGCTGCACCATCCAGCCCACGACGGAGACCTTTTTGCCGGGTGTGGATTTATACTAGAGGACAAGAGCGTAGCCAGGAAGGCTCGCAGCTGCTGCGCCCCGAGGAAGGCCCACCTGGGCCGCACGAGGCTCCTTCCCACCCCACCCACCACCGCCTCCGCCTCCCCCCCCGCCCCCCCGGGCCCTGCGGGTCACGTGAGGGGAAGGCCCAGCACGGAGCGTCCTTCTGTGTGACTTACGTGTTTTCTGTCCGTTCCCCGCAAGGACTTGGCTCCATAGTACAGGAGGGTGGATCCTGAGAGTATGACCCAGTACCTGGTCCACGAGGACAGCTACAATGGGAAGGGGAAGCGGAGTGACAATGCTGCGTGTGGCGGTGGTGGTGGTGGTGGAGGGGGCGCGGACTCCCCTGGCGGCCTCATCACGGACCAGCCATGTGGGTGGAAGGGTGGCTCCTCCCCCGAATCCATGCCAGCGAAGGCCTCGCTTCTCCCCCGGCCCCCGCCCCGCTCACTGCCACCTCCACCCGGGATCTAGGGGAGAAGGACAGTCGCCATCAGTGCCCCTGAGCTCATCGGCCCTGAGCCCTGCTCCCCGTCTCCTCTGCTTGACTCAGAGAACCTTCCTTTTCCACGTTGTCTAGGGCAGTGCCAAGGCGTAATTTCTACATGTTCAGGGGACCTGGACCTAGGAATGTCCTGGGGAAAAAACATTTTTAAAACACAGACATGGCGCACCCGAGCCTCAAAGAGGCTCAGCGCCTGCGATGGGGTGCTCTGGCGGGGACCGAACGGCAATGCGCTGGAAGAATTTATGGCTAGAAGTGGAAAAACCCCACCGGGCCCAGTGGCAGGCCTGGGTTCTGTTTCTCTGGCTGTGAAGACTGGAATTGCCCGTTTGGGGGCACTGGTCCTCCGTTAGGGGGTTGGGGAGGGGGCGGTGCAGTCACTTCAGGGGACCTTCTGGTTCTGCAAAGGCCAAGCCAATATACCCCTTCTCGGACGGGGCTGAGCTTACAGGAGCACACTGCTCTGTGTCACGGCCTGCAAGGCCCCCTCCCCACACTGGGTGGAGCTGCGTCACCAGGAATGTGGACGCAGTGGCACTCGGATCTTTCCGATGACCTCCACAGGTGTGTGCAACGCACGAGTACGCGGGTCGCGCTGAAGGGAGCTTTGGGAAATAACGCTCGCCTACACTTCGTGTCAGGCGCGCCATCGTCTTTTTGTTCTGTCCTACTCCAAAATACGGGCCGTGACCCGCAGAACTGATTTCATCACTCACGGCTGGGCCGACGGGCATCGGGAAGAACACTGCTCTCGCCCCGGTCTCAGAAGGCTGGGGCCCAGACTCTGGGCACGGGAGGGAGGCAGGCGGGCGGGTCTGTACAACAGGCTAGACATAAGGCCCCATGCCGCCCTGTACGTTTGTGACACTCTGGGTCCAAGGACACAGTGTGGCCTGAGGGCTGGGGTGAAGACGGCTCCTCACCCGTGAGCCACCCGGCACCTGCAGACAGCGGGGTGTCTGGAGGCCGCGGCATCTGGACTGGGGCCCTGGCATCTTCACGGTGGGCATTGGTAGGACAGGGCATCTCCAAGTGGCTTCGTGAGCAGGGGCCAGGGGCCAGCAGGGGCCAGAGCGGGGGAGGCAGGGCAGATCAGATGCCAGCAGATGCTGCCCGGAGACGCAGCTCACGGGTGGGTTTGGGGGCGGCTGCTGCAGCTATGGGGTGTTCTGTGGAAGAGCGGCCTCTGCAAGGGGCTGAGGCCCTGCCACGGGTGGGGGTCGTGGAGCCGATGGCATCCGGGTCCAGCACGGGTGACCTGGGAATGGTGGTCACGACCCTGTCCTGCTGTGACTGTTCTGTGAGGCCAGGCGGAGAGGCCGCTGCATCTGTGACTGTCCCCCCGAACCGAGGGGACCCTCTCAGGGGCAGTGTCCACCAGTCTCCTGCATCTGTGACTGTCCCCCCGGGGCCGAGGGGACCGTCTCGGGGGCAGTGTCCACCGGACTCCTGCATCTGTGACTGTCCCCCCGGGCCAAGAGGACCCTCTCAGGGGCAGTGTCCACCAGACTCCTGCATCTGTGACTGTCCCCCCGGGCCAAGAGGACCCTCTCAGGGGCAGTGTCCACCAGACTCCTGCATCTGTGACTGTCCCCCCGGGCCGAGGGGACCGTCTCGGGGGCAGCGTCCACCGGACGCCCGGGTCTCAGGCTTCCACTGCCCTCAGGGCGCTTGCCCGGCTCCCGTTCGCTGCACGCTCACTGTGCATGCTGTGACACCCCTATCCAGTCTGCTAGGACACAGGTACATTCCACCCCGGCTGGGGGCCAGGCCCCTCCCGACGCCCCTGTTGCCGTCCCTGTCCCCGGAGGAGCCGCCGGCGCCTGCACTCACCGCGGGCTTGCGTCCTTCCTTGAGCAGGGTTTTCCTCCGCAGAGGCCCCTCCATGGTGGGCACCGCCGCCGAGCTGCCCAGCGCACAGATGCACGGGCCGGTGGGGCTGAGGGGACAGCACCGGGTCAGACACCTGGAGGAGCTGAGGTGAGGCTCCCTCCCACTGGCCGGGGCCCACGGGTCCCCCACTGCAGAGTCCACAATGGGGAAGGCCAGGACGGGGAGGGCCCCGAGGCCGCAGAGCGTGGAGGAAGGTGGCCCTGGGCTCACCCAAAGCTGAGAACTGCCGCCTCCCTCGCCTTTCTGAGCGCTATGAAACCCGGAGCTTGGTGACCAAACATCCTGAGACCTAGGCACCCTCCCGACCCCTGACCTCTCTCCTGAGCTCCAGCCCCTCACGCAGGAGCTTCTGCCCAGGGACAGGCGCCTCCCTCAGCCTCCCCCCACCTTCCCCAGGCTGCTCTTCCTTCCTTGTCCCCGTGGACGGCACCACCATCCACCCGGCTGCTCCGGGCAGAAACCTAGAGCTTTTCTTCCCTTCCCCCTGCACCCCTGCAACCCAGCCAGTCCCAAGGATGCCTCCATCCCGTGTCCTAAATATGCCGGACTGTCCACCTCAGCCACCACCCCTCCCACCACAGGGCAGAACCTGATCTTCCTTCGATCGACCGCCCATGTGCGACCCTGGCCTCACACCACCCACGTCTGCCTGCCTCCCGTGTGCTCAGCCAGGATGCTGGGGTCGTGCCACGCCCTGTCCCCTCCGGTCCCTCTCACATCCTGCCCCTTCACTGCCTCCGCCCACCTCTCAGGCCTCCGTCCCACACCGTCCCACACCGTCCCACACCATCCCACACCGTCCCACAGCACCCACTTCCCTTCTCTCACAGTCACCCCGCCCTTCCTGCCTCTTGTCCCAGGGGCTGTCCCTTTGGCTGGGGCCACTTTTACTGCCCCCTCCACCTCCCCTCCCTCCATTTGGTTAATTCCTATCACTCTTCCAGCCTTTTTTTCCGGGGAGGCCTCCCTTGCTGTCCCCTCCCGGAGCACCCCGCCCCCACCCAAGCACCCAAGGCCTTGGGCGCCTGGGACTGAGGCAGGGGCGGTGTCCGTGTCACCCCCAGCCTGGATCAAGCACAGTGGTCGGCCTCCCACTAGCAAGCACCAGCACAAGCTACGTGCCAGATGCACCAGCACGCACGCGCACGGGTGCCTACCTGTAGACGCAGCTCCGGGTTCTGGGAGAATTCCGAACGGGGACCCGCCAGTTGGGGCCCAGGGTGGCGTAGAGACGTCCCCTGCTTCGGAGGGAAAAGGCTGAGTTTTAACGGCAGCATGGGAAGGCCAGATACTCTGAAGGGGGCACGAGAATCTTCCCCCCCTCACTCCACCCCCCGACACGGTGGCCGTTAGCTCAGGAAGTGCCGGCCGCCAGCCTCCTGAGCTGCCAGGTCGGGGAACGAACACTGCCTCCCCCCACCCCTGCCACTCCCGAGCCCCCATCCAAGCAGGTCCCCAGGTCCCCGGCTCGTAAAAGTTTCCTTAACTTTTAAAAAAGCTAAATGTGGACCCCTTCTTCCAGCGTCCAGCTGGCACGCCCACTGGCCCCGGGGTGAGGGAGGTGGAGGGGTTTAATGGGAAAGGCCACAGAACCACAGAACCGGAACAGCCCACGGCAAACCCAGCAAGCCCAGCTGAAGCCACGCGGACATAGCCCAGCCGTGAGCCGGGGGCACACACCCGAATTCCTCTCCTCTCCGTCCTCTCTGCCGGGCCCCCGCAAACCTGCTGCGTGACCTGCTCTGCCCGAGAGTTCGTGCTCCGGGACCTCTCCGCGGGCTGCCCCGCCGGCTCCTGTCTCACCTGAGGTCGCCAGCAGTGACCCTTCCCGGCGGTAAACGCCGCTTCTGGGGTCAGCAGGAAGCTCCACCGACCTGCCGGGGAGGCTTCCGACTTTCTCCTCTCGCGACCCTTCTCTCTCCTAGCAGAAAGACTGCCTGCCTGCGTCCGCTTGGTCCTCAACCGGCCCGTCCCCCCAGCCCTGCCGCACGGTCTGTCCCTGGGCCGCAGCTTGGCTTGTGCGTTGGCCAAATGACGACACAGCCCGATTTGCACAGCCTGGATCTCCCTTTCAAACGCTCCCTCCGCTGTCCACTGCCAGTCCTGGGCGGCTGCATCTTGCCTTCTGGCCCTGGACACACCTGTGCCTGGCGTGGGGACGGGACGTCCTCACTCGTTGCAGCCAGAGCGCCGCACCATAGCTGATCTGAGCTCAGGGTCCTCGCGAGGCGGCTGCGTTGCTCCCCACCCTGCCCCGCCATCCTCCACTCAGGAAGGAAGTGTCCTCGATGCTCATCTTGGGTCCACTGTCCAGGGGCCCAAGTTCGGGGCCGGTGGGAGCCTGATGGTCATCTAGGTCGGCGGCTCTGGGACCCCGCCCATCCGGCCCATCAGCCGCTCCTCGTCAGGTGGTGAAGAGCGGCAGCGTGTGCCTGGGCCCCCAGGTTCTCGTGTGCTTGGCCCCCAAGTTCTCGACTGTAATGGGTGTCGGCCCTTTCCCCACCCTGCCGCTGACAGATGATGGTCACAGGCTGACCGCAGCCCAGCCCCAGCCCCACCTTGAGCTGCGGTGTGCGCGTGCGGGCACACACACACACACACACACACACACACATGCCAGGCCCGCAGGTTGGATCGCCTCCTCCCTCCTCCTCGTCTTCCGTCCACAAAGGCCTGTGATGCAGCGAGCGCGCGGGACTCTCTGCAGGTAACGACGGGTCTGCTCTAATGTCTGAGAAGCTTCGGCAACTTCCCGGTGACTGGCGATACCCGCCGTGCACCTTGCAGTTGGATGCGACGCCATGACGTGTCACAACACCTCCGGACCCTGTGCTGACGGGGGCTGCTCTGCGGGCTCACGGCCTGCAGGGCTGCTCTCCTCCCAGCCGCACCCAGGGTGGGGCAGCGCCACCAACACTGAGCTTGTCCACGGGGACATCCCTCGTGCCCTGCAGTGGGGGTGTCTCCTTCTTTGCTCCGAGTTCCCTCCGGGCAGAGTTGGAGGTGGCGCCTCCCTTCCCAGAGCCGGGACCTCCGAACCCCTCTGTCCACCTTTCTTCTGCTGCATCTCCTGTCCCAGCTTCCCCGGGAAGCTGTGTGAGCACAGTGGAGTGTCTGCAGCCCCCAGGGCCTCAGACCAGGCGACGCGGTGGGTGCTGCCACCTCCTCTCCGTCGCTCTCTTCCCTTTTCTTCAGGGTCCATGGCAGGACGGACGCTTGTTGCTGGAGGGCTTTAGGTCAGCATCTTCCATCCATCCGGTGCAGGCTTCCTAGCAGCCTTCCTCGGAGTCCTTACAGAAGGCGTGGGGTGCTCCCACGTGCACGGGGCCGGTGGGGGAGTGCAGGGACGCCGGGGTCACTGGGGCGGCTCGCAGAGGACTCACTCGCTGCTCAGCGAGCGCTCCGATGCACCAGGCCGCACACACGTCCTCACACGGCAGCTGTGCTCCAGCACCGCCATCCTCCTCGGAATGGGGACACGGAGGCTCAGTGATGTGAGTGACTCTTGACCGAGGCATGAGACTAGTCGGCCAGCATTGGAACCCAGGTCTGTGCGACTCTGTAGCCCGAGCTCCTCCCACACCGTTCAGGGGGCCACACGTGGCAGAGTCCGCCACAGGGACCGGGCCCCGGTCCGCAGCCAGCACTGTGCGGGCAACGCTCCCTGCCCGTTTCGGCCACAGTGTGCCGCACGGCCTTCGCCGGTGTCTGGGACACTGGAGACCACACAGTTCTCTGGCCCTGGATCTCCTAGGGGCCGCGGCCCCTCCTGCGTCCCTGGTCCCCGGGCTTCGCCGCCAGGGTTCCCTCCCGACGGTTTCGGCTGCCTGGCGCTTCAGAGCAGCTGCTGTCTGCAGACCGCCTAGCACGAGACGGCCAAGTAGTGCGTGTGTGCGCACACCGCTCCCCCACCCCGACTCTGTGAGGCGGGGCTGTTCTCAGCCTGTCTTAGGGCAGGAAACTGGGGCTCCGGGAGGGGAAGCCACTTGTCCCACTTCCCTGGCCCCTCATTAAGGACGGAGACGCAGATGCTCACGAAGGGAGGCTGGCTTTCCCGTGTGAACAGAAGGCCCACGTGGTCAAGCCACCCCGGGTGGAGTTGTCGATCCATGCTCCCCTCCCCCGTCCCCAGTCCCCTGGAACCCGGGGGCATAACCCTGTCCTTAAAGTAACGGTGACTCCTGCCCAAGGCCAGCTCTTTGGAGCAGAGAGTCAGGGCTGCGGTGGCCACCCTTCCCTGCCACGCTGAGCCCTGCGGACCTGGGGAGGGTGGGGGGTTTGGGGGGTGGGGAGCTCCGGCTGGGCCCAGGCAGGCTGGCCTCAGCACGGAGGGGCCCGGATCTCCAGCCACGGGAGCCAGACAACGGTCCCTTCCCTGATTTGAGGAGCTGTCGTTTGAATGTCCAGGCCCAGAAAACGCAACCGGCAGCGGTAGCCGATGAACTCGAGAAATCACGGGCTTTCCCGTGATGTGCGGCTTCCACTCCAGAACCACGGGTGCCCCTCCCGGCATCGTGTGGGAACGTGTGGCCCAGAGGACGGCACCCCCAGGAAGGCCGTTCTGCTGTTCCCTCCCAAGGATGGACCTTGGGGGTGGCAGCGGGGAAGGCTGCGGTGGGCACCGCCCCCCCTCCACGGGACGTCTGGTCCGGGGGAAGATGTGGGCTGACGACCAAACAGAACCTCTGTCCCAAAGGCTGAGCAAGATGGTGGTGATGACCGTGACAGGATTATGGGATGACGGTGACGATGGGGTGATGATGGGTGCCAGGGCATGTGCTAGGCAGTATTCATTCGTTATCTTGTTTAATCAAGACAACACTGTGGGGTAGTCTTATCCCCACCTCGTGAGGCTTGGAGAGGCTGGGTAACTTGCCCAAGGTCACAGCACTAGAAGGAGGAGGGGTGGGTGGCGCTGCTGAGGCGGAGAAAGCCAGGGCCCTGCCCGGCCAGCAGCACCATGGGAAAAGTCAGGCCAGCAGCACCGTGGGAAGTCAGACCGGAAGGCATCTTCCCCTCAGCAGTTCTCTGGGTAAACATCAGGTGCCAGATGCCTCGGGGGTTACACTTCGTATCTTAACTCAAGCCCCTGCTCCTGGTCCCAGAGGCTGGGAGGCAGGGAGAAGTCTTGGGTAGTAATCACCCCTGGACCTCAGTCGTCGTGCCTCCACCCAGCCTGAGACCCTGGATCACGTGCTTGCTGGCACGAGGCACCCGGGAAATGAAACGTGCGAAAATCCCAAAGTTCCCCCAAGGAAGAAACCCCGCTTACGGGCTCAGTGTCTCCTGGGAGCATCCTCCCTGCAGCGCTGAGGGGCCTGAGGCTCAGGGAGGGCGCGAGGCATGGCCAAGGTCGCCCAGGCAGTAGGCAGCCCTGACTGCAGGCCCCTCCCAGCGCTGCTGGCAGGGCCCGGGAGCCGGACGGCGGCCCTTCGCTGCAGAGGCACCCCGAGAGCTCAGGGACGGGCACGCGCCGTGGAGCCCGCCTCTCCCGCGGCCACTCTGGGAGACACCCAGCATTCCCGGGCCCCGCCCCCGTCCCGTCCCGGCACGTGACTCAGGCCTCCTCAGGTCCAGGATGCCCTTGAGGGCCCATTAAACGTCCTTGGGCTTCACCTCTACCAGGAGCCGCCCCTGATCCCGCAGGGATCCCTCTGTGGACGCTCCAATCGTATGCTGCATGCCTTCTTCATGACCTCTGTGCACCTGGCATCGTTCATCTCATCTCACTCCCGACGCGACTGTGAGCGGGGGCAGTTCCCGCTGCATCCGGCCCCGTCAGAGAGGGCTGTCACCTCGCCCTCCCTCCTTCCCTGTCCCAGCAGAGGGGCTTCCTCCCGGGGCCCCCTCGGCACCCCCGTCTTTCCAGCACCCGTATTCCGGCCCGGCTCGTCCATGCCCGCGTCCCTCCGCTCAGACTGGCCCTGCCAGGCTGGGGAAGTGGGTGGCGGAGAGTTTTGTGATGAACTGCGTGACGTACTTTCATATTTCACCTCTTAAAAACCGATCAGTAAACGTTTCTGATTATATCTTCTTTTAAAACAGTTAAAATTTTTTTCTGGGTGTAATTGGAACATTTAACCATTGTGGAAAATTTGGAGAATACAGACAACAAATGAAACTCACTCACTAACCCTACGACTCAGAGATAACCAAGGTGAATGACACTATGTATTTTCACACCTACGTATACGTTCATCTCTAGCATTCACTTTGTTCCCTTTTTAGAAAACCTCATTTCAAATGTTTAACTCTTAGGCTGATATTCTTGGTCTCGCGTTCAGTGCCAAATCAGGCATGAAGAAGCACCTGTCACCTTTTACTAGTGGGCCTGAGATATTCCCCTCTCCCTTGAATCTCTGAGCAGCCTGAGGGTCTGCTAGAGGCCAACCCTGTGCCATGTCCACGGTTGCTACTGTCCAGTTATTAAGTCCGTGGGGACAGTGCCTTTCCCAGGGCCATCTCCCTCTCCTCCCTGGGACAGTAGTGTGCAACTCGGGGCTCTCCTTCTGCCTTTGTCCCCACTCCCGGGACAGCTAGGCAAAAAAACCTGCAGGTTGGGGACATGAGGAAGTGTCTTAGGAGAGAAGGGGTCCCCCCCCAAAGCCAGTGACTCCAGCCTCTGGCTCTTGAGGGCTCTGACCTAGGGCACTGCTTTGTCCTCATTCTGGGTCCTGAAGATGGGGAGGGTCTTTAGGGGGGCCTGGGGGCTGAGAAAGGACCAGGCCTCCCTGAGTTTGGCCACCTTCCCCCAGCCCACATGCCCGATGACTCTGCTGAGGCTGAGCTGGGGACAGGATGAGGGGACAGGAGGAGAGCAGCAGCAGAAGGCCCCCTTTGTTCCCTGAAACTTCACTCCACATCCTAGTAAGATCGGGGTTGGTGGCCATGCCACACACACCCCCGCCTGGCCCACCCCCTCAGGGAGCATCATATGGTCCCAGGGACTCTGTGGGCTCCCATACGGGCACCCTTTAATGCTAGCCTCTTCAGGGAAGTACTGGACACAGCCTGAGCTCTGGCTGTCACCCGAGGACCACCTACGGGCTACCAGGCTGACACGGCTGTGTGTGTAAACTCAGGGGCGGCAAACTTGCCTGATGGGCTCAGGTGATCCAGACTTGGCCGGATAACGGGATGCTCCCGCCAGCATAAAGGGCATAAAGGGCGATCAGATGTGCCTTCAGGCCAGCGCAGGGGTGTGTGCCCGTGGTGGGGGTCACTGCCTGGGGCCTCCCTGCCCTTCATGCTGGCATCTGGCTCCGTCTCCTTTCCTGGCCTGGGCCAGTGGGGCGGCTGGTGGGCTAATCACTTCCAGGCTATCCTCCCCCAGCTTCAGGGCTGTGGGGCAAGGTGTTGCCTCCCCCCCCCCCCCCAGCTCAGTCTGCGGGGCTGGAGAAGCCAGGGCTTCTTCCTCTCTCATACCTCATCCCTCTGAGTGGGGCCCAGCCCTCTCCTGCTCCCGGTTCTGGTTCCGAGGCCACTGTCCCCCTGCAGGTGTGAAGATGCAGAGAGAGCTGCGTCCCTAACCATCTGCTGGGAACGGCTGGCGGGGTCTCCGAGGGGGGTGCTCGCTTTGCTGGAAGTGCTTGGGGAGGGGGGGTCTGACACTGGCCTCCAGGCCCAGGTAGGGTGACACCTGGGCTTCTGGGGGAAGCGGGAATCTGCTCCCCTTTGTGGAGCAGGGGCAGTGTGGCCCGGGGAGGACCGGGGATGCAGGGGGGACCCAGTGGGGCTGAGCACTGGATGGGTGAAGGGTGCCCAGGTGGGAACGTGAATGATGGTCACCAGACTGAGAGAGGAAAGGACACATGACGAAGATTTCCGAGTGTGTGAGGTAAACCCTCCCCTCTGGGGAAGTCTAGAACACTCATGGGCTTTGCGGGGAGGGGATTCTTTCTGGTGGACGGGAAGAGAGGCTCGTGCAGGACGGACATGGAGACCAGAGGTTGGGCCACCGGGGCTGGAGGACAGAAGGCAGTTGGCACCTGGTTGTCAGGACCGCTCTGGGCCTCAGAAGGGACCGGAGGGGACATTCGAGCCCGACTGGCGCCTTCTAGAGCAGGCTGTCTCCTGCTCCCCTTGGCAAGGAGGAGCCGGACAGGACGCTAGGTCCCGAGAGGAAGAGAAGCAGACATGCTCCCTGCGGGACAGTCCCGAAGCCTGCTGGCCGCAGGGCTGGGCACCCGCCTGGGTGAGCCAGCTGTGAGGGCAGCACCTGCAGGAGATGCCACCTGTAAAAGCACCTACCACGGGCATTTGGGTGGATAGTGAACCCAGTGCTGCCTTCTAGGTGAGAGAGAGAAAGGAGAAATGCCGCATCTATCTCCCTGTCCCCACTGGCCCGAGCACGGAGTCGTTGCTCCGGCCAGGTGTGCCCTCATGGCCGTCCCGCCCGGCAGCCCTCATCTCAGCTGTGGGCGCTTGGCAGGAACCATGTCTGCTACGCTCAGTGACTGGCGTGGTGTCTGGCATGGAGCAGTAGCTGGATAAATGCCTACTGAAGGAATGAATGGGTGAAAGGATGAGGGAATAGATGAAGGAAGGAAAGAAGGAAGGAAGCAAGGAAGAATGGAAGGCAGGGGCCAGTGAAGAGGTCCAGGTCTGAATGATATTCAGGGTCTGGGCACTG
The DNA here is from genome assembly GCA_004027375.1 of Macroglossus sobrinus. NCBI lineage: Eukaryota > Metazoa > Chordata > Mammalia > Chiroptera > Pteropodidae > Macroglossus > Macroglossus sobrinus. Next base: position 48,121 of record PVKZ01005625.1, read on the forward strand.
TGCCCGTGTTTCCCGCTCAACGGCCCCTCGCTGGCCCGTGGCCAGGAGAGTGGCCCGCTTGCCTACAAGCCCCTTCCTCAGGGTCTCCCAGGAGTCCCCTGACTGGCACTGAGAAAAGTCCAACTTTCCCTCGTCAGACTTGGAGCCTGCCCCAGTGTCTGCCTAGTTTTCATTCCAGGAGTCCCAGAGTGGGGACAGACGGAAGGGCACTGAGGGCCCATGGCCTTGTTGCTCCCCATTTCCTGCCCTCCAACTAGGGTTTCATGAGGACAAACAGGCTGACTGACCGACGAGGGGCCAGCGCCTGGGGCTGTCACAGCGGCCCTCTGGGCGAGCCCTGCAGCACAGCAGTGGATGGCTGGGCTTGGTGGCCTGTAAGATGTGCATCTGGGTCACCTGTGCCCCGGCGGAGGTGTGGGAGGCAGGCGAGGTCACGTCACCTCTCTGAGCCTTGCTGTTCGCATGCATAAAATGGGACACCATGAAGAGCCACCTTGTGGAGTGCTTGAGGATTCAGTGAGACCCAGACAGTGTCTGGCACTTGGGACAGGATCACGGGCCACCATATTATGTTCCTCTGCCCTGTGAGAATTTGCTGGGTGGGATTCGCCTCCTGTCTGGTCACTTTATGATGATGGGGACCCAGGAGACAGGAAGCTTTAGCACCAGAGGATGAGTGTGTGTGTGTGTGTGTGCACATAAATGTATGCGTGAGTGTGTATATGTGAGAGAGATAGTTGTGTTATGCACACACCCACATGTGTGCCGACATAAACATGTGCCTTGTGTGTACGTGTGAGCGTGTAGAATGTGTCCATGTGCATGTGTGAGCGTGTGGAAAGTGTTTATGTGAGTGTGCGTGTGCATGTGTATGTGTGTAGAATGTGTGTGTCCATGTGAGTGTGAGTGCGTATGTGTGATCATGTAGAATGTGTCCATGTGCGTGTGTATGTGTGAGTGTGTAGAATGTGTGTCCATGTGAGTGTGCATGTGTATAGAATGTATGTGTCCATGTGAGTGTGCGTGTGTGTGAGCGTGTAGAATGTATCCGTGTGCGTGCGCATGTGTGAGCTTGTAGAATGTGTGTCCATGTGAGTGTGCATGTGCGGGTGTGTGTGAGCATGTAGAATGTGTGTCCATGTGAGTGTGCATGTGTACAGAATGTATGTGTCCATGTGAGTGCGCGTATATGTGTGTGAGCGTGCAGAATGTGTGTCCATGTGAGTGTGCGTGAGTGTGTGAACGTGTAGAATGTGTGTCCATGAGTGTGCATGTGTGTGTGAAGCGTGTAGAATATGTGTCCATGTGAGTGTGCGTGTGA
>PVKZ01005626.1:8976-49567 GCA_004027375.1 Macroglossus sobrinus
CTACCCCTCCCCCAGCCCCCTGCAGCCACTAACCCGGCTGTCTCTACCGATTCTTCTATTCCGACTTTCCACGCAGGTGGAGTCACAGGCCACGTGGCCTTCCAAGTCGTCTCCCCTCACGGGACAAGACGCCGGCGAGCTTCGTCTGTGCTGCAGCGTGTGTCAGAACGCCACTCCTGGTTGGAGATCCTTGTGCAAAAAACAAACAAACCAAAAAGAAAACCACCAAACGGGCTTCCCTGCAGGAGTATTTGATGCCAAGGCCCAGCAAACCAGCAGCTGCAGCGGCCACAGCTCTGTCTTCAGCGTCCCGATGTCCCCCTTGGCCAAACACGCCCCGAGTCGACTCCACGCCGAGTTCAAAGCACCCAGTGAACAATGGCAAGGCAGATCCCCGAGAAACAGACCCCCGATTTCCACGACAGACGTGGCGATGCTGTAGAATCCGGTGGGGCCACTGTCTGTGTTGCTACGTGGACATACACAGCGACACAGATTGGAATAGGATGGCACCTGTCCCGCTGGGAGAGTCACCCCAAAGGAACGGAGGAATCAGCAATCACCCCAGCTGGCGTCATACTGAATGGTCTCTAAACCACCTCGTCATTGACGCCGAGTGTTAGTCCTGTGTACCCACTCAATTATGGCATAATTCAAGAAATAAAGTCTCTTGGAAACCTTCAAAAAAAACCCCAAAACACCCCAAAACATTATCTTCTCTCAGACCTTGCACCATATACAAAAATGAGCTCAAGCTGAAAGCATTGACCCCCACGTAAACCCTAAAACTACAAAACTTCTAGAGGTGAAGCTTTATGCCCGTGGGTTAGGCGGAGATGTCCTAGGCAAAGACACACACGAAACGCACAAACCGTAAAGGAAAAACGTAAACCGAACGGACCTCGTGGCCCCTGAGAACTCCGGCTCCATCCGTGAGGAGTCAGGAGCTGCGGCCCCGAGAGCACGCTGGCCAGTCACGTGCTTGCCAGCGGGCTGGTCCCCAGGAGACAGAGCCACGCGCACACCAGAGCGGGCCAGCGACGCCGAAAACACGCGGTCGCCACTAAGTAGCGCATGAACGGTCGTTAGGGAAATGCAGTGACAGCCACAAAGAGACCCGCGCGCACCCCCTGGGGGCCGGGGGTGGTGGTGGTGGTTCAGGGCCAACCATACCGTGGCTGCCAGGATGCGGGGGTGGGGGGGCTGGACGCGGCACCCCGCGGTGGGGGCGGATGCCCCGCAGCACGTGGAACGCATTTCGGGGCGTCTGGGGAGTTACACAACCCGGGCTTACAGCCCAGCGAGCCCCCCACCGCGGCCCCCGTTCCCCCACCGCGGGAAGGGAAAACCCCTCCGCACCGACCCCCCGAACGCGTAACGCCACGGCCGCTGTGTCTCGCAGGACGCTCCCGGGTCACCGCGAACGTCCCCAACGGGCGCAGGGACCGTGCGCCTGTGCCCGCGGGCTGGGGCAGGGGAGTGGGGCTGACTGTCCAGTGGCCTTGGGCCGGACCCCAAGGCCACCAACGCTTCGCTCCCCTCACGTGACGCGGAGGGGCCCGGCCGGGCTCGCGGGGCGGCTTGGAGAAAGAGGGGGGCGGTCCCGCACCCCGAAGGCGGCGGAGCCTGCAGGGGGGCTCCGTGGACCCCCGCAGAGCTGCACACTAGAAACGGCGCAGGTTGCACTGTATTCCTTTAAAAGTGGACAAAATCAGGCAAACCAGGCCACGGCGTCCGCCGCGGCTCCAGACCGGATGGCAGACGCGGACCCCGCGTCAGGCCCTCGCCCCGCCCCCCGCTTCCCGTCCCGCCCGACCCCAACTCGGCGGGGGGCCCCAGCGGGCGGCCAGGCTCAGCACCGCCTCCCCCTGCCCGGCCCCCCGCGCGCGCCTCCGTCCCCCCAGCAGCGCCGCGGGCCCCCCCCGCTGCCCGCCCCCCGCAGCACCCCCAGCGCTCCTTCCCCCCGCGTCCTCTCGCGTCCCCATCCCCTCCCCCGCGCGCGCGCGCGCCCCGCCGGCATCCCCGCCGCGGCTTCCAGTGCGTCCCCGCGCGCCCCCGCGGCGCCCCCTCCCTCCGGCGGGGCGCGCGCCCTCGCGGGGACGCGGCGGGCGGCGGGAGCGCGGCCGTTGCGGGCCGGCCCGCGGGGCTGAGGCCGAGCCGAGCCGGGCCCGCGCGGCGGCCGGGCGCCCACCATGCGGCGGCTGCGGCGCCTGGCGCACCTGGTGCTCTTCTGCCCCTTCTCCAAGGGCCTGCAGGTGGGTGCCCGGGCCGCGGCTGGCGCGCGGCGTCCCGCCCTGGGACGGGGGTGGGGTGGGGCCGGATTCAGGACGCGGGTGCGTGGCCGCCGGGGAGGCCCGGCGGCCGGGAGGGGGCCGAAGCCGGGGTGCGCGGTGTTGCCGGGGCGAGCGGAGGGCCCGGTGGCGCCGCTGCTGCGTGGTGGCAGCCCCTGTCCCCACCCCCCTCGGGCTGGAGCCCGCTCCCAGAGGCCCAGAAGCGAGGCCAAGCCCGGCCCTCTTCCCTCCACTTAAAGATGAGGCTGGTGTTTCTGCTGTGGGAACCGGGGACTCGGAAACCCCCCACGGAGGACCCAGCAGCGCCCCCTGGGGCCCCCCACCAGCGGGAGGACCCAGCAGCCCCCCCTGGGACCCACCACCAGCAGACGCTCAGGGGGGGCCCTGATCTCCCAGTTGACCTTGGGAAGGTCCCGCTTTGGCAGGGGAGACCCAGGCCGCCTTGGGGGCCAGCTGTGGGGAAGTGTCCCCTCTGCTTTGGGTGGTCCAGGCCAGGCCCACATCAGTGTCTCAGACTGTCCGGGTTCTCACGGCCCTCCCCTGTGGCGACCATGCCCTCCAGGACAGCCCTGGGCAGAGCCATTCTGGGCCGGGGCAGGAGGGTCCCTGCCAGGGTGGTGCCCTGGGCCCGGGGCTGGGCCGGCCTCAGCTCCTCTGCTGGGAGGAGGAGTAGGGAGAACAGGTAGGAGGAGCACAGGGGTCAGAGGTCGGGGCCAGGTGCCTGCCCTGCCCGCCCATGACCCCGGGCAGGTGGGGACCTGAAAGGCCCGAGGGACCACCCCGATGTGGGAGGTGGGGGGTGCACGGCCCCCAGCTCCGGGAAGGCCGTGCCCCGCTGCAGGGGTGGCCCGGGAGCAGAGATGGGCAGGAGAGGGCTTCTGGCGGGGTCCCCGGGGGCCGGGTCAGCCTTGTCCCCATTCTGAGCCGCGCGTCACCGCCTGTGAGACACCCCCGAGCGGCCGGTGCATGCGCAGACCGCTGTGTCACTACTGTCCCCTGAGTGACCCTCCCTCCCATCTCCGAGTGGCTCCCCCAGCAGCCAGGATGGCGTGCGACAGGGGGAGCAGTGGCAGGGGACCCGTGGGTGGGGAAGGCCCGTGCTGCCCCGGGGGCTCACTCACCGGTGGGGGACAGGACCCACGGGGTCAGGCCAGGGACTGCCCTGGGGGAAGCGCCGAGTGCCCCCTCAGACGAGGACCTGAGGGTCCGTCAGAGTCAGCCGGGGTGGGGGGACAGTGTACTGGGAGAGGGGCCGCCGAGAGCGGGCCGAGGGCCTGGGGGTCCTGGCAGGGGATTGGGCAGTGTCGGGGGGAGGGGACCCCACAGGCAGGCTCCGTCGGTCACTCCGTGAAGCCGAGGGGCCGGCGCTAGCTCCAGCCTGCCCTCCCCCTGCCGGCCTCCTAAGACCCCCGGCGCTGGCCTCCTGGGCCCTCGTGGAGCCGAAGGCCCCCCAGCCCGGCCTGCCCGCAGCCGGCAGTCACAGAGCCTGCGCTGCCGCCACACCCCAGCCCCCCGGCCCCCGCCCACTGTTCCTGCCGTTTCTCCTTCCGAGCAAATCTGACGGCAACAGACGGGTCGGGGGACGAGTGGGCCCGAGGCCCGGCCCCTCACTCCACTCCAGGGCCACCTCGGTCCCCGCAGCTGCTCGGTGGCCGCTGGGGCTCACCCCGGGGGCTCCGGGGGTCCTCCCGGACGGCTGGCCTCACGAGCAGGTGGCCGGAAGCAGCGAGGACCCGGCCTCCCTGGGAGAACCAGGGAAATGACCGCCACTGCTGGGCCCAGTCCTCGCGGGGGAGCTGGCGGCGCCAGCCCCTGGCTGACCGGGACCGGGACTGACCAGGACGGGAGCTGCGACCCGGCCCACTTGGGGGCGGGCATCTGGGGCGGGCACAAGCAGTGGCCTCCTCTGGGGCGGGCTGGTCTGCAGCCCTGGTCCCTGCAGGGGTCAGAGCCTGGGGCCCTGTCCCCCCGCTGGCTGCTCCTGGGCTGTGTCACTGGCCGTTTGCCAGGGGAAGAGGCAGGGAGCCTCACGCCCTGTGGCTCTGCTTGTCAGCTGGGGGGCTCGCGGGGGCGCTGAGCCCTGCAGAGCTGCAGTTCCCAGCCCCCCGGGATGCCAGGGGCGCGCCTCTGCCAGCGAGGCGGGGGGCTGTGTGTCTTATTTATTCTTCACTGGGGTCAATCCTACATAATCCAGAATCGACCGTCTCATCCAGGGGTGAGCGCACGGCTCGGTGGCATCAGGCACAGCCACACTGTGTGCGGCCGTCACCACCGTCACCCCCAGGATGTCCTCAACTGGAACTCTGTCCCCATTCCTCTCTCCCTCCCAGCCCCTCCCCCCACCCCGGCCCAACGGTCCACTTCCTGTTTCTGGGGCTCTGACCCCCTTGGGGACCTCCCGTGAGTGGGGTCACATGGGACCTGTCCTTCTGTGACTGGCTCGCTTCACTGAGCACCGTGCTCTCGGGGCCCAGCCACGCCGCGGCCGGTGTGGGGACTCCCTTCCTCTTACGGCTGAGTGACAGACAGTCCGCGTGTGGCTGGGCCCCGTGGACGCGTGTGTCCCCCACTTGGCTCTTGGGGAACCGCTGCTGTGGGTGTGTGGGGCCGACGGGGGCCGGTGCCCTGCCCCTGTGGCAGCAGCCCTGGCCCCGCGCTGGCCCCGTCCAGCGGTGGGGGACGGGGCGCGGGCACCGGTTCCCCGGCCGGACCGCGGGCAGAGGTCACGGCCGTTACGACACGAGGGCAGGACAGGAAGGAAATCGGACAAGTGTTTTCATTCAGCAATGCAAAGCGTTGCCTGCCCTGTACCCCCGTTTGGAAATCAGGCTTCACCTGCCTGTGTATTTAGGTGTGGGCGTGCAGGTGGGAGGAGGGAGGGGAGACCCCCGACCCCTTCCCCGGCGGCTGGCGGGAGGGGCAGGGCCTGCAACAGGGAGCGCACGCACCCCAACGTCCCCCCGCCCCCACAGGGCCGGCTCCCGGGGCTCAGGGTCAAGTTCGTCTTTCTGGTGTGGCTGGGCGTCTTTGCGGGCAGCTGGCTGGCCTACGTGCACTACTCGTCCTACGCGGAGCTCTGCCGTGGCCACGTCTGCCAGGTGGTCATTGTAAGTGTCCCCAGGGGCCGGGCTTGTGGACACGCGGGTAGTGGACTGTCCACGCTCAAGCGCCAGCACGCTGAGTTTTGAGGTGGAGCCAACTGCGGGGCGCAGCGGCACCTCTCCCGGGTGTGGAGGTGTGGGGTGGCGGGAGGGGGCGGGGCTGTGGGGGCCACCGCAGGTGCCCAGGAGAGAGAGCGTGGCGGGCAGCTGGGCATGGAGAGACGGGCCGGCTCCAGAGGCGTTTGGAAGGGAGCCTGGAGCAGGCAGATGCTGGTGGCCTTGAGGGGCCCTCCTGGGTACAGGGGTCCATCCACCAAAGGAGGGGGCGGGGCGGGGTCCTCAGAGCTGCCTGCCTGGGGGGACAGCGCTGAAGTCCCTGCTCGCAGCCTGGAGAGCGAGGACGTATGTGAGCCTGTGAGGTGCCAGGGTGACGAGCCGCACACCTAGGTGACTTGCTGCGTCTGCTGTCACCCTGTGACTCAGGCTGGAGGGAGGGCAAGGTCATGCCAGCCCCGGAGGCCCCCGACTTCCCGACCCCGCCTGCCGCCCCGCCCCGCCGGCCAGACAGCTGATGGGGGGGGGGTCCTGCCACCTCCACCCCCACTGGGGGACGGGCCGGCCACGGCCGCGGGAACTCCCAGGGGCCATAATTTGTGGACTCGGAGACCCCAGGTTTAGCACCTGCCTCAGCTTCTCCACGGCAGCCGGTGGCCTGGGAGAGCCACCTGCCCTCGGTCTGTGTGGCCATGCGGCCAGCCTGCTCTGGCCAGGGTCCCACGAGGCCGAACGTGGAGGGTCTAGAGGTGGCAGCGGGGAGCGGGGGCTGGGTTCCGGCATGGGGCCACCCCCTGTGACCGGACTTCCTGCTGGCCGGCTGCCTGTCGGGGCTCGGCCAGCGCCGAGGACGCAGCCCCCTGCTCAGGCAGCAGAGGGTCACGGGGCTGCACAGCAGTGCCACTGGAGTCACGGTGGCGGGGTCTCCCAGCGAGCCCTGGGGGGAGGCAAGAGCTGGGGTCTGGCCGCTGGGATGCAGGGAGCAGGTGGTCAGGGCGCTGCAGGTGCTTTCAGAGGCCGGGTGGGGGGTACTGGGGGAGCAGGGGAGGGGTGTAGCCCTCCCAGCCAGAGGGAACGGCAGCCCCTGTTCTCCCAGGGGTCTCCTCGCTGAGCCCAGCGCTGCCGAGGCCTGGCCCTGGGGCCGTGGGGACCCCCCCGTCCTTTCCAGGGACCTGCCCACCTCGCGAAGGCCACCAGGCTTCTTCTCAGGCTTGTTCAAGGCCGCACAGCGAGGCGGGCAGGACCAGCGGTCACAGAGCAGGTGCTCCAGGCCTCCGGGCGCCCGGCCGAGTCCCCGCCGTGGCCGTCTGTCTGCGCACGGGAAGCAGGCTGGCCGGCGAGGCCCCTGCAGGACCGTCCCCAGCCCGGTGGGCGAGCGGCCAGCCGGGTCCCGCCCCCGCCGGCCGCCTGGCCCGGAGCAGGGGCGGCCTGGGCAGAGTGGTCGCTGCCCAGGTCCCCAGGTGGACTGCCCCCAGGGTTTAGGGGCGCCAGGCAGAGCCCCTGGGGGGAGGGCCTCCCGCGGGGGGTGGTGGGAAGGCGTGTGCTTCTCGGTGCCCCTTCTCTCGCTGGACGACTGGCTGTGACGTTTGTGACGCCGCAGCAGACGCCTCCTCCAGGCTTCACACAGCTGAGTCCACGGCTGTCTTGTTTTTGTGCCAGCCAGTGTCCCATGTCCCGCAGGCCCGAGCCCTTGGGTGGCACCACGGTCCCCGCACCCCCTTCCCCCAAGCCTGGCTCCGCCAAGGGCCTGGGTCCCATGGCAACGGCGTTGTGCTCCCTGGAACCAGCCACGCTCGCTCCAGATGGCCACAGCCAGCCCCAGGGCAAATGGCCTGACGGCGTCACCTCCCAGCCACCGTCTTCCTGCCCAGATCAGGGGGCTGCAGGGGAGGGGCGGGGGGGCAGCCTGACCGATTGCTGCTGAGAGCTGCTCCCTGGGCCTCCGGCTAGCGAGGTGGCCCGGGCAGGTGACCACCCTGGGGGGCTGGGGGAGCCTCCCCATCTCTCCGCAGCCGAGGCCGTGTGGCACCACAGGCCCGGCTGGCCCTGCGCATCCCACGGGGACGGGCCAGACCCCGGGGCCCAGGGCCCAAGCCGGGAGAACCAGATGCCCGCTCGGAAGCCATTGTGCCAAGGAAAGCTTGTCGTCTTGCGGATGGTGGCGGAGGACCAGCAGCGGCCGCCGCTAACTCACCACAGGGCGCCTGAGGGCCCCGCCTGCTGGGCAGGCGCCCGGCCGCAAGGCTGGCCGCTGCCTGGCCACTGGCTGCAGCGGTCAGGGGCCCCTGAGAACCAGGGAGTGACCGGCAGGTGTGAGGAGGGCCTCAGCCTGCCACTCAGAGTGCCACACGTAAAGGACCCGGGGGGGGGGGACAGGGAGGCCCTCGGGGGAAGGCTCAGAGCCCCCGAGTCTCCGCCCCCACCCCCAGGCCGCTCCTTGGTGTGTCCCCCCCACCTCAGTGTGACCAGTACCGCAAGGGCGTCATCTCGGGCTCCATGTGTCAGGACCTGTGCAGCCTGCACAGGGTCGAGTGGAGGACCTGCCTCTCCCCCGCCCCCGGCCAGCAGGTGAGCCGGGCGGTGGCCGGGGGGGGGGCCCTCCCTCCCCCCAGCGCCGGGCCCGGGTGCTGCGGGAGGGAGGGGACGTTGACACGGAGGACGCCTGTGGGCCCCCCCCCCAGGTGTACAGCGGGCTGTGGCAGGGCAAGGAGGTGACCATCAAGTGCGGCCTCAAGGACAGTCCGCACCCCGAGGCCGGGCTGGACGCGGCCCCCCGGCGGGAGCCGGCGCTGTTTGACAAGCCCACGCGGGGCACCTCCATCAAGGAGTTCCGGGAGATGACCCTCGGCTTTCTCAAGGTCAGTGGCGGAGCCGGGGCCTGCGTCCAGCTCGTGCCCAGGGCAGGCTGGCCGGGTGCGGGCCCATGGGCCGGCCGGGACTCTGGACCCCAGCTCTGAGCAGACCTGGCTCACGGAATGCCCACTGGGGAGGGAGGACCCCGCTGCCCGGGGGCTGCCTGGGGTCATCAGTGGGGGCAGCGGGGAGCTGCGGGAGCATGGGTGGGGACGGGGAGGGGACAGGGTGGGGCATAGGAGTGACAGGCCCACCACGAGGCTCTCCCCTTGGTGCTCACGGTGACACGGCCCCTGGGAGCAGCTCCAGGGGAGATGCCGGTGGCGGGGGTCCCACCGTGTGCCTGCTCGTCTCTTCCATGTGTGTGGTGGGCGGCTGGGCTCCCCTGAGCCAGCAGACGCCCCCGCCCAGCCAGCACTGAGGGTCTGGGGGGACCCCCACCAGCCAGCCCCCGAGGGTCCCGCCGGCCCAGAAGTGCTGGCTGAGACGGCCTTGTCCCTCTCTTGGCCCCCAACGCCAGGCGAACCTGGGCGACCTGCCGTCGCTGCCCGCGCTGGCCGGACAGGTGCTGCTCATGGCCGACTTCAACGGGGACAGCAAGGTGTCGCTGGCCGAGGCCCGGTCGGTGTGGGCGCTGCTGCAGCGCCCCGAGTTCCTGCTGCTGCTGTCCCTGCAGGGGAAGGAGCACGCCGCCCGGCTGCTGGGCTTCTGCGGGGACCTGTACGTCACCGAGGGCGCGCCCCTGCGGCCCTGGCCGGCGGCCGCGCTGCCACCCCTGCTGCGCCCGCTGCTGCCGCCGGCGCTGCTCGCCGCCCTGCAGCGCTGGCTGGGGCCCGCGTGGCCCTGGCGCGCCAAGGTGGCCGTGGGGCTGCTGGAGTTCGTGGAGGAGCTGTTCCACGGCGCCCACGGCACCTTCTACATGTGCGAGACCACGCTGGCCAGCGTGGCCTACACGGCGCAGTACGACTTCCGCCTGGCGGACCTCCAGCAGGTGGCGCCCGAGGCCGCCGTGCGCCGCTTCCTGCGCGGCCGCCGCTGCCAGCGCAGCGCCGACTGCACCTACGGCCGCGACTGCAGCGCGCCCTGCGACCAGCTGCTGCGGCAGTGCAAGGCCGAGCTGCTGCAGCCCAACCTGGCCAAGGTGTGCGCGCTGCTGCGGGACTTCCTGCTGCCCGGCGCGCCCGCCGGCCTGCGCGACGAGCTGGGCCGGCAGCTGCGCGCCTGCACCACGCTGAGCGGCGCGGCCGGCCAGCTGGAGGCGCGCCACGCGCTGGTGCTCACCCACCTGAAGGCCCTGCTGTGGCAGGAGATCTCGCACACCCAGTACTCCTAGCGGGGACCTCCCTGCGCCCGGCCGGGCACCCAGCCAGCCCCGGAGTCCAGCCCCGTCGTCCTAGTGATCGCCTAGCCAGGTGACCCTCCGACCCTGGGCCCTCCTCCCCCGCGATCCCGACAGCCCAGACTGGCAGCTGGATTGGACGGCTGGAAGGGGGAGGCTGAGGACTTGGGGGCTGAGCGAGGGGGACGCGCCCGGGGCCAGGTGGGTTTTGTGACTTTGGAGCTACGCTGACGTGAATACATCGCTCTTCGGTGGGTCCTCGCGCCCCCACTCCTGACCCCTGGCCGCTGCGGTCCAGGCCACACGCAGCAGGCAGGGCGTGGGGGGGATGGGGGCTGCCCACGTGCAGTTCTCAGGGTCGCCTGCTGGGGGAGCCCTCCGCCGGTGGTCCCGGGGTCCTGCCTGAGCCTTCACACCCCTAGAGCCAGCCAGGGGCTCAGGCAGTTAACTGGGACAGGAGGGGGTGGGGTGCTGGACGTGGGCCCTCAGTGTTGGTTTCCAGTGCTGAGGGCAGGGCCCCCGCCTGGGTTATGGGATGACAGAGGACAGAGGCTTGGGAGGAGGCCAGGACCAACAAGGAGTCACGGCAACAAGCGGGAAGCATGGGTCTTCGCACCTGGGACAGGTGCTGCTCAGAAAGTCTCTAGCTGATGGTACCAAGCCACCAGAAGTAACATCCATGATCTGAGGAGCTGCCAATATTTTTTTTTCCTGCCCCTTCCCACCCGGGAGCCCGACACCCCTCCTCTGGGGCCCCATCATGCCCGTCCTGGCCTCGCCAGGCTGAGGAACCCACGTGTCCGGTCTGCTCAGGACGATGGGCTCATGTTTTGCCAACACTGTCCCTGAAGAAAAATGCATTAAACAAACCCTTCAATTCACATTAGCACTTTTTGCTTAAAACACGTGTCCCAAAATTTCAACCACGATACCCGTGTACTCAGTATAACTTAAACATCATCCTAAATACATCAAAATAGCTTTTCCTCTAGATTTCTCCCTTTCGGGGTGGTGGGGGGCATCCACACGCAGTAAAATGCCGTTTGGGGACAGCGGGCTCAGCCAGCCAAGGTTAGGGGTGTCAGGCAGCACCCTGAGCCCCCTGCCTGGGAGGCGGGTCGTCTCTCCACGTGGACTGGGGGTCCGCACTTCCCGCCATTCCCAGGAGCTTGGGGACCACCATCGTGGCTGGGCCACCGGCGTGGAAACCTTGTGCTTTGTGCAATGCCCTTCTATGTTGTGATGTCACAGCCTTCACATCGGTGCAGGGTCGCCGCGAGGCACACCTACAGACTCGACAAAGAGCAAAGTCGAGATGTCACCACTTACAGCAGTGGGGCAGGAGCTAAAGCTGACCGCAGAGCTGGCTTCAGAGGTCCGACTAGAAAACGTCAGGGTGACAGACACGGGTTCCCAGACGCCACCAGACATTACCCACGGCGTGTCTGCGAAGTATCAGGTCACAAAGCACACTTAGCAAGGCACAGTGGCCCCGGCCTTGAAGGGAGACGCCCGGCTATGCAAGGGGTCGGGATGAGAACCCCCCTTCTCACTGGTTTCGTCGATGCTGTCCCCAAAGCCAGGGAGGACCCTGCCGGCAAGAGACTGCCTTGTAAGGATCGGATCCTGTACCCAGAAGCCCTGGCCATGCGGGGCCCGCGGCTTCGCCGCGCTCTGCTTGTCTCTGATTCAGCCTCCAGATCCGGGGAAAAGTGGGCTCACGGGGACTCACGAGGCCCCTCACACGAGGGCCCTGTGGAAGGGGACGGCCACACAATGAGGGAGCACACAGCTGGCCCAGGGTGGGAACCACCGGTCTGCAGCTGCTGCTCAGCCCTTTCAGAAACAAGCACAAACCGTCTTCCTGCATTTCTTTAATGAGGGCTCCTTACATGGTGCAGGACACTGGGGACAGAGACAGGACACTGAGGCAGGAAGAAGCGTTTATTGGTGCCGACACCAGCTCAGCGGGTCCACATCAAAGGCTGAGCCCGATCACAGCACGGGCTGTGATCACGTCTTACACTGTCACTGGCCCGTCTTTCTATGCAAGTGTATTTGGACCTGCTGGCTGGCTGTAACAGGAGTGACCGACCAGGGCAGGTGGCCTGTGCCACTGGAAAGTCCTTTACCCGTCACGGGAAGGGAACAACTTCCGGCCATTACAGGAAACAGTTTGCTCAGCCTCCGCTACCCCATGCCCCGCCTCCCCCCCCAAATGCTCAGGCCCAAGCCTGGCCCAGAGAGCACCCCCTTCCTCCTGCTCTTGGTCCACGGGTGGACATGTGCATAACATGAAGACGGGGGCTGCACGAGGGGACGGGACAGATGACAAGGGGAGAGCCGGCAAATTCCTAAGGACCGCCCCAATCAAAGTCCTAAATGAATCCTCTGAAGGTGAAGAACTGTCCCCCCCAGATCCCACTGGGGCCCTGTCCTCCCCAAATTTGGACAGGCGCACGTGCCACCTTCCTAGTGTTGGTTGGTGGCTGTCAGTCACTGCTGTCCCATTACCTACGTTAACGGCACTCCCTCATCACAGGGGTACCGCTCACTTCGGAGGTCAGCATCCGATTTCGGGGTCAGCCATCTTCCCTCCCACTTACAGAGGGAGTCCCCTGGAGGAGGAGCTAAGCACTAAGCTGGTCCCCTCCCGAGGCCCTTCTGGACGCGAGGGCACCCCCAGACGCAGCAGTCGGTGACATTAAGCTCACGGGCTGGCCTCACGGCCAGACCTACGGAAAGATTTTTCCCCAGGGCAGGGCATTTTAAATCTCGACCCAGCTCTCTAGAGCTGGTCATAAACTGGCCTGGGTTCTGGAGACGGGGCCGGCTTAGGTCTGGGATTCGTCAGTTCTAGTGCCCGGCGTACAATCTGACTGACTACCCAAGTCCTCCATCTGAGCTACCGGCAGGCCCGAGGCACGTCCAGCAGGCCCATGCCCGTCACCCCCGAGCTCGGCCCTTGGCAAGTGTCCTGACACACGCTTGGCTTCTCCCCATGCCCCCAGCACTCCCTGCCAGGGTACGTGCACGGGGCGGCTTCTGCATAACAAGCGCTCGGCTGACGGGTGGACGCCGTAAAGGGCTCCTGGGGCCGGCCCCCTGGCCGCAGGCTCTCCATGCACTTGTCACACTGGGCTTGCCTGGCCACACCCAGGGGTGAGCTCACGGGAAGCGCAAACAGGGTCCTCAGGGGCATGCTGGCCATCGTGGTGGGGCGCCGCTGTCCTCGGGCTTCTGCCGTGCGTGGATGAGTCCAGCCGTTCTAAGCAACGGCCAGCACAAGCGCAGACCTGGTCTGGCTGGGGTGGCCCGGAGCTCCCACCTGCACGGGGACAAGGCCAGGCTGATTACACTCCCCAGGGCCCTGGGCTGGATGATCACTCACAGGGTGACAGTCAACCCACCCATGGACCCCGACTTCTGTCTCAACAGGACACGTGCCTGGAGTGAACCACTGGCCCTCATCCCAGTCCCCACGCTGACCAACCCCTCTGCGTGTCCCAAGGGTCCCGACAGCATGGGTGTTCATGGGTGAGGTGTCTCCTGACCCCTGCCCAGGGCCCTGGCCATTTGCACCAGCTCAGAGGTCCCCAGCCAGGGAGGCACACCCCAAGACAGTGCCCAAGGACTGCGGGGAAAGCCCCCCCAATACTCACTGCCAGGAGGAGACGGGGTCACTCCCATGCACACACACACACACACGCCTCATTTACACACAAAGACCCAGTGCTAGGGGTCCCCCCCGCAAACCCCTCCAGCGCATGTGGAAACCAGCGCCACCTGCTGGCAGTGCCGAGAAATGTGAGGCTACAAACCATTCTTAGTGCTCACTGTTCTGAACACTGAGCGTAGAAATAGCCACTTCCTCTTTGCCCCGAGGTCACAGGTGCAGCACTGCAGCTGCGTCTGTGCTGCCGGCCAGTCCAGCAGCTGCGGGGCAGCCATTCCCAGCCGGCCGGGCGTCGAGGCTCGGATAGCCCGGCCCATGCCAGGGAGACTGGGCTGTTTGACCCTCCTCCCCACTCACCATTTAAAACCCCTGAAGCTGCTATCAACCCTGGGGTCCTGTATCTTTTCCACGGTCACTTTCCAGACCCCCACGGGCAGCCCAAAGTGTAGTTAACCCATGAAGGGCTTGGTGGCCTCTGCCCACCCCAGCAGCAGCTTAGTATGAGAACTTGGGGGATCACGGTGCAGCCAGGGGGGCCCTTCTTAGAGGCTTCTGCACCCTCTCCCCCAGAGAGCTGCTGGTACTGACCAGCCACCCGAAGCCCACAGAACAGGAGCGGAAGGTGGTGACCGTGCGAGGCCCTGGAATTTTTAAGTCTCACCTGCTGGAGAACGTGAGGGCATGGCCTGCAGAGCTGTCCCACGTCGGACCCTGCAAAGCGACCTGCCCCGTTCCTGGCTGCAGCCCACGAGCTTGTCTTAGGAGCAGGCAGAGTGGCCAGCTACCCATAAGTGCCTGGTAACACTTAAATCCTCCTAAAGCAAAAATTATCCCACCGTTAGGTGACATCCGGCTCATCCTGAAAAAAAAAAACCCTGCCACCATTTCTGTAACCCAATGCAGCAGGTAAGGACACAGATCTTCAGGAAGTCAGCCTGGAACTTACTCACCGCTGAGCCCTGCCTCCTGTCAAACGCGGGACAACGTGCGACCTGACGGCAGCCGAGAACTAGGAAAGAATTACAAGTTTCTACTTGAGCCACGTCAGGCGGCCCACACACACCGACAGCGCCACGCACTTTGTGCCCTGTCAGGCCATCCATCATCCAGACGTCCACGGGCCAGACAGGCCATCCATCATCCAGACGTCCACGGGCCAGAACGCTGAGCGTAGACCGGCCAGCCTCTCTGCTCTCTGCCGCCTAATGACACAAATGTGACACAGGAGCCACATCTGCAACGCCTCTAGGGGCAGTGACACGGGAGATCACATCGCACAAACTTACTCCCTGCTCGGGGATGCAGGACGGACGGGAACCGAGTCTCCGGGAGTGGGGGCCACACTAAGACTCCCACAAGCACACGAGAGAGCAGGCGACAGGGCTGTTTCCACCCCTGCCACCGCCCCAGAACAGCGGTCGGCCTCCCTCGCCCCTTACTGTCCGCAGAGGCACTGGGAGAGACGCGACAAAGCACTCGGCCCATCCGCTGCAGCGACACCACGTGACCGAGG
The DNA here is from genome assembly GCA_004027375.1 of Macroglossus sobrinus. Taxonomy (NCBI): domain Eukaryota; kingdom Metazoa; phylum Chordata; class Mammalia; order Chiroptera; family Pteropodidae; genus Macroglossus; species Macroglossus sobrinus. The sequence goes on from PVKZ01005626.1 coordinate 23,804, forward strand.
TTCCAGGACCTCGGGCGCGGCGGCCCCTTCGCTGGCTTCGCGGTGACAGTCACACTTGCTGCGACTCGGACACCGCCTCCTAGACTGCGCCCAGGAAGCGGTGGGTCGATCCATCTTTTTAAAAATATCAAGCGACTCTCTCAAAACCTCCGTCAGTGGAAGCAGCGGCGAGTGGCTCGTCGCCTCCCCGTGCGACAAGCCGTGTGGCTGCATGGCGGGGGACACTCCTGAAACGTCCTTATTCTAAACCCACTAAACTAACCCGCCGGGCTCCCCGGAGCTCCGCTGCTGGGACGATGGAGCGGCCGGGCCCGGGACCCCGCGACTGCCCGCGAGGGCGCCCCGAGGCCGCGCACACCGGAGACGACCCTGCCATTGCCATCACCATCTCCATCTCCGCCGCCGCCTCCGGGAAAGGACGCGCGAGAACGCGCCGCGCCTTTTATAGCGCATACGGTGGCCCGCGAGGGCCAAGCCGCGCCGGGCTCGAGGCCGTCGCCGCAGCGCCCTCTAGCGAGCGGTCTCCTCGCGGGCGCCTGCGCGCTCTGGTCCTCCGCGGTCCTGCGGGGCCGGGCCGCAGCTGCCCCCGTCCTGCCCGCGCCTGCTGCTCCGTCCAGTCGGGGCGCGCCCCCCGCACGCGGCCCTGGGTCCTCCTCCTGCAGACCCTGCAAAAGGGGGACCCCGCTGGGACCTACCTCCCGTGGGTAGCAGCACAGCCCGAGCCAACCTATGCACAGCGCTTAGAACAGTGCCCGACACCTAGGTGTCTTCTGCAGCTATGGTCCCCACCCCGCGACGGGCCCCGAAGCGGGAGCCACCTCTTTGTTCCCTGCAGAGAAGCGTCCCCTCTCTGGGAGCCCTGGGTGCGCGGCTCCCAGATGCCCCAGTCCCAAGGGGTCTCTGATCCCCGCTGGGCCTGAGGCCCTGCCAAAGCCTGCCGCCTGCCCCCACAACCCTCCCGCAGGACGCTCCCCCCAGGGAGAGCTGCACCTACTCGCAGGTGCCATCTCTGACTGGCAGGGAAGGTCAGGCTGCCCAGCGCTGGTGGCCACACCTGGCTTCCTCTTTTACCTGGAAGCTTCTGAAATCGGGTCAGGAAGGACCCGCCATGGACACCTCACAAGCAAGGGGCTCTTGCTACTTGGGCAGATGGGTGGGCGGCCCATGGAGCCGCCTGCACCTCAGTGTAAGTTACTGCTGACGAGGCGCCTGGGTGAGAATCCAGCACGACTCTCTGACCCGCCACACTTGCCCTGGCCCTGAGCATCCCCTGCAGTACCCCGTCCTCCGGCAGGGGGCGCCCTCCCCTTGGAAACGCGGTGCAGACAGAAGGAGCAGCAGGTGCCTGCCTGCTTCACGGGGACAGGACCGCTGGCTGGGAGAAGGAAGGACCTTCCTTGTGTCCACCCCCCAGCCTGGAAGAGGCTGAGTCCCAGCGGGGGAGAAGCTGGGACTCAGAAGCTGGAGACCTCATTCTCCAAAAAAGAGAACAAGGGGTTTCCAGAACTCTGCAGAGGGGCCCTGGGCCCTCGGTGGCACACCTCGGCCACAGGTATCTCATCCTGTGAGTGCTACGTCCGGGCAACGCTGTCACACAGCACAGACGCTGGCACTGGCACGTCCCTCCAGGCCCGGCCCTGCCCTCCTGGCCTGTCCCCTCCCCTCGCCCTCCTCCCTTACTCTCTCCAGCCCCCGTCTGAATTCTCTTCTGCCTCCGAGTGTCTGCAGTTTTGAGCTTCCCCCGCACACTGCTCCCAGACCGGTGCAGGGGTGGTCCCCTTGTCCTTTTGGTCACAGCATAAATGTCACCGTGCAGGCCTCGTGGATCCCCCACACCCCACCCCAGCACCAGCTTCATCTCCCACCCGAGCTTGCGTCCATCTGCTCCCCGCCCCCCCGCCCCAGCTGTGAGCTCCTGGAGGGCAGGGGCCACGTGGGTCCTTCCAGCACCGCCCCAGGCCCAGCACCGGCCCCTGCTCAGGGTGAGCGTGGGGGTCACAGCAGCTGAATGAGTGGTGAGAGGGTCTCGAGGCCCCTCCCACCTCTGAGCGTCTCACACTGTGGAGGTGTTGGGTAAAGAATAAATGTGCATGTTGGTCGGAGGCAGGGGGATGCCCAGAATGACCCCTGGGTGTCCCTTCTCTGCTCCGCTGAGCCCCAAAGAAGCAAAGGACCACAGGCTGCAAGGCTGCGGGATACCCGCTGGGCTCTGGCACAGAGACGCTGTGCCAGTTAGTTACAGGTCGTGGCTGACGGATGTGACCTTGTAACTTCCTGCTTAGCTGATCTCGGTCATGCCCGTGACCTCCATGACCCCGTACAGATCGGTGTGACTCCAAAAATCTCGCCTCGGCACTCCGTGCACGACGCGTCCATCTGCTCGTTCTGGAAACTCAGCCCCGCCCCCCTCTGCTGGCGGCCCCTCTCCTGTGACTGGACCACCCTCTCTTGCCTGCCTCTCCCAACCCATCCCGTCACCCGTCTCTCCATCGCCACCCTCCCCAAGGGGTTCTGAAGGCTGGTTCCTCTCCCCGGCTGCCCTGCTCCCCAGCCCCACCAGAACCAACTTACGTCCCACCACCCTTCACGTGGCAGCTCAAATGGCACTTCCTCCAAGAAGCTCTCCCAGACCTCCACCACCCCCCCAGAAAGTCAGACCTGCTGCTGCCGCTGGTCCCTCTAGCTCTGCCTCTCAGTGTCCCTGACCGTGTGCTCAGTGACTGCCCTAGTGTCTGCGCCTCCTGACCAGGCATTGTCCTGCTCACCCCCCCCACCCCCGCCTCATGATGACGCCTGGCCCACCACAGGTGCTTGCTTATACGTGTTCCGTGCAGAAGCCACGGCTTCCTGAAGACGGGTAGGGGGTCCCGGGACACGGAGCATGGTGGCAGAGACTCGCTGCAGAGAAGGCACGTGACAAGGATGGCGTTGGATCGGCCCGTAGTCTATTCTACAACAGCCAAGGCACGGCCGCCTCTTCCTCTTCCTGCCACGTGACCCAGAGCCCTGGCAGGAGGGGCGTGGCCCTGCGCGGCCGGAGTGCGCCCTCCTACGCCACCTCTCGACGACCATAAAGGATGCTTGGAATCACTCATCACCTCTCGACAGGCTGTCGGGTGCGGGGGGACCGCAGGTGGAGCCCCACAGGGAAGAGCAGCCTCTCAGGGTAGGATGGTGTGCGCGCAGGACGCTGTGGGCGGGGAGGGGGTGACGGGAGGGTTAGGCCGCTGGCGGGGAGAGGCGTCTGCCCGCGCCCCGTTTGCTGGCTCTCCTCGGTGTCACGTTTGCTAATGCTGCAGAAGGAAAAGCCACACGGCCCCTCGGCCTCCAGCCACAGGTGGAGCACGGAAGCTCTAAGTGCCACCTCCCGCCGCGAGTGGGGCCACCTAGGGTGACAAGCCCCGATGTGGGTGGAAGAGCGGGAGGTGGGGACAGGTGTGGCTTCAGATCTTTACACAGATGGCATTGTCACCCTTCCATCCCTCCTTCCCCCCCTGGGTCAGCTCTCTAAAGGGACGGGCAGGGGACAGGAGCCGGGTGGCCGGCAAGGCCACGTGTTACCGTCTTTCGGGAGGACGGTCACGCCCCTGGCCAGCTCCAGAGCCTCACAGATGTCCACGAACTTCCTCAGACTCAGGAAGCTGGACGTGTTCTGCCTGCCTGCGGGGTGGGGGGCGGGGCGGGGGGCAGGATCACCACCTCAGGGGTGCCAGTTCTGGCCACTTAGGGCTCCCCGGGACCCCACACCCAACCCAGACACCGAAATGCCCTCCGAGCTCTCGGCACAGAGAAGAAAGCGGTGTGTGGGCAGCCAGCAGGTGACAGGGACCCGTCTCTCCGCCCCCTCTCGGTTCCCAGGGGGCGGGGCACACTCGGGGTCCCTTGGGCGCTCTCTGTTCTCCCAGCCAGCGGTCCCCACCCCCGGCGGCACTGCTGGGCCTGCCACTGAGGCTCCCGGGACCGCTGTGCCCCGTCCCGCTGTCCCGCGGGGCTGCCCACCACCCTGGGGGCGCCCCCTAGCGCCTGCAATGGGACATGCCCCTGCCCCGCCCGCCCACCCTGGGGGAGCCTCTTCCGGTTCCACATCCGGCCTTCCTATCCCCACCTCCCGTGCCCCGCTAGCCCTGCCTCAGCCCCCATCCTCAGCGGGGGGTTCTGCCTCCGCATGGGCCGTCTGACCTCCCCTCTGCAGTGGCCACCTCCGAGACCCCACCCAACCACCCCTCCCCAGACCCAGGCCCCCCTGTCCCCCTCCTGCCGCCCACACTGCTGGTTTGTGTCCTCCCTCTGCTGAAGCCCCGGTGACCCGCATTAGGGTCGGGGCCTCGGGAGGTGCAGCGGTTTATGGGTGGGGGGGGTGAGGGTTGCGTCCTCACGAAAGGATCGGGGTCCTCGCAAGGATGGGGGTGTCGCCAGAGGTCCCCCGCCCGTGCCCTCCGCCGCCGGCACCCCCAGGCCCGCCCCGCCCCGCCAGCGTCGCGGGGCCCCCCGCCCTGACTCACTGAAGAGCAGCAGCGTCCTGGAGGACCGCGCCGCCCGGCCCAGGTGCACGGCCACCACGCCCGAGCGGTAGTCGGTGGTCAGCACGCGGAAGCCCGCCACGCCCTTCACTGGACGGGAGAGAGGCGCAGAGCCGCCCTGGGCCCCCCATCTGCCTCCTGGGGGGTCCCCCCAGCCCCGGAGCCCCTCCCGACCCCAGCCGCCCGGACCACGCGAGTCCTGGGCCCCGGCACGGGCCGGCTCTGGGCCCGCGGTCCACGTGACCGCCCGCCCGCACTCCCGCGGGCAGAGGGGTCCCGGGGTCCAGTGTCGGGGCGTCACGCCCCACGCCCCGCCCCCCGCACGCACGCGTGTTCCTGAAGACCGCCTTCTTCCCGTCCTTCCGCAGGATCAGCGTGTGCGACTGGCACCCCTGCGACCTGGGGGCGAGGTGCGGCTGCCAACCCACGGCCAGGGCACCCCTCGTCCCGCCCCCGCCGCCCCGACCCCACCCCGGGAAGACCCTCCCCGTCCCCCTCTGCCCGCCCTCGCTCCGTGGGCGTGGCTGGGGGCAGCCGGAAGCTTCGCCCCACGGCTGCTGTCCCCTGGAGCTGATGACTAGGGCCAGGGCCACCCGTTAGGGGGACTGTCCCACCGCCGCTGCCTGCGAGGGCCCCTGCGGGCAGCGGCATCTCCCCAGCTCAGCCCTTTGAGTGGGCGGGGCAGGAAGAGGTGGGGGCTGGTGTCTGGGGCCCAGTGCCTGTGGGAGTTGTGGGGGGGGGACAGGCTGTGGGCCCCCCCCCCCCGCTGGCCGCCTCACCGGGTGAAGGCGAAGACCACCTTCAGCTGCCCCACTCTGTGGATCTGTACCAGGGAGGCCCCCAGCTTCCTCCTGTCTCTGCCTGGCAGGAACCCCCGGGCGTCAGAGGCCACGGCGAGAATGTACCAGAACCCTGAAAACTGCAGAGAGGGTGCTGGGGAGCCGGGACGCCGCCCCCACTTCCTGGGGCGCCCTCCGGGGTCCCCAAGAGCCCACCGGACCAGCGACTATTGCCTGAGGCCCAGCCCACATTGGAGCTGAGGTGGGGGTGACAGGTGCCTCGATGCTCGGGGCTTGAGGTGGCACCAGGCTGGGCCATCGCACTGTGTGCCAGGGCCCCCGTCCCCCGTGGGCCTCCCTGGGGACCCCTCCTTCCAGCCCGCCCCTGGTCCCCATCCCACTGCTGCAAAGCTGCGCTCCCAGGCATGGCTGCGGTCCGCCAGCCCCCGGCCACCCCCACGGGACCCTGCCACCCGCCAGCCACCTCATTATCCCGGAACATGCCCTGCTCATTCCAGGCCCCCCACCGCCTACCCGGCATCTCCAGGTAACCTCAGGCTGCACCTGTCTGGGGCCCTCTGCCCCGCCCCCCCCAGGGCTCCCGGCCCACGGGGCCCGTGCTTGTCAGCTGGGTTTGCAGTCAGCCCCTAAGGGACAGGACGGGTGGGCAGCCTGCTAGGCTGGCAGCGTCCGTGCTCAGCCTCCTGCCCACCGTGGGCTGCCCGTGGCTTCAGGCAGCCACTGAAGGTCATCAGCAAACATTCTCCCAGCCGCCCCCCCGCACCCCTGGCTCAGCGACTGCGCCTGGGTCTCACCTTGTTCCAGTTGAGGTTGTGGGACTCCCTGGGGAGCCACTCCTGCAGCTGGGACCCCACAGCCAGCACCAGCGCCAGGAGCAGCACAGGCCACAGCCGCCCCGGCCCCATCCTCACCGCCTCCCTCAGCCGCGCGGACACCGGCCTTAAATCTCCCTGCCCGCCTGCCCTGCGTGGGCGTCTGGCCAACCGGAGCCTCGGACGGCCTGGACTGGGCCCACTGGGAGGGGGCGGAATCGGGGCCCTGCCCTGGACACAGAGGGCCAGCGCTGGGCATTCAGCCCGCGGAGCTGCACGGCCCCCAGGGGGAGCTGCCCGCTGGGGGGACCCTGAGGACAGGCTTCCCTGGATCGTCCCCTCCCTGAGAGAGGCGTCACTGTGACCCCCTGCATGGGAGGTGCTGCGCGGAGCTGGGGCGCAGACGGGGCTGGGCAGGCGGGCAGGCTCGAGCTGCACTTGTGTGCACACGCGCACACCCGTTCGTGTGTGTGTGTGTGTGTGTGTGTGTGTGTGCTCAGCCCCAGAGGGCGAGGCCCCCCCTGTGCACCTCACCGGGAGCGACAGGCAGTGCCCACCCTGCCTCTCGTCCTGCTCCCCAGTGGCCCCGCTCCTGCCAGGACCTCACGGGGAACGGAGAGGCTTGGGCCCTGCCGCCCTGCCCCGCAGCCCCGGTGCCCTGGACACCACGGCGCCTCAGCCCCGGGCCGGCTTCCCCTGCTCTAGCCCAGGGGGTCCAGCCAGCGGTGGGTCCTGGTCTCCTGGCCCCCGAGGGAGGTGGTGAGGGACGCAGGTGCAGGCCAGCGCTCTCATCCAGAGCTGGCTCTCTGCTGTGACCCGTCCTGGGGGAGCCCGAGCCACCTCACCCCACCCGTCCGAGCCGGAGTGGCGGGAGGGCAGCCGTCTGCCCGACGGGACACACACGGACGCACGGCGGGCTTCCCGTATCCCTTTATTCGGGTCTGCGTCACGAGGCCTGGGGTGGCCAGCTCGGCGCCAGCCCCCCGCCCGCCACGCGCGGAGGGCAGCGCCTGGCCCCTTCCCACAGGACGGCGGGCACGGTCCCCTGTGGCCACAGCATTCACTGCAAACCGAGAAGAGCATGGGGGACCCAGGTTTACCCCAAGAAGCGTCTGCCCGCCCCCCGCCTCTGGTCCTCCCACAGCTCTGGAGCCACTGGCCCCTCCGCCCCCCGGGTACGAGGGCTCCCAGGCCCCAGGCTCGCCCCAGCCCGGGGCGGCACCCCCACAGCGGCTTACCTGGAAGGCCTTCTGCGCACAGGTAACTGGGGGGTGGGGAGACGGCCGTGAGTGGCAGGTCTGCAGGGCGGTGGCCGCCCCGCCCCGGGCCCTGCCCATCCCACCCACCCCACCCATGGCCCAACTCTGGTCAGGGGCCGGTGACTCCTCCAGGACCCCCAGTCCTGCCCGACTCCCCGAGCCCAGGAGGGTCCCCGAGACTGTCGGGGGTCAGCGAGGGGCCCCGCGGCCCCAGGGGCAGCCCCCCCCCGCGCCACTCACGGTCCGTCTGCAGCTGCGCCCGCTGCTGCGAGAGGAACCCCAGCCCCTGGCTCCACTTGGTGAAGTGCTCCATGGCCTCCCGGCTGGCCCGCTCCGTCCGGCCTGCGGGGGCAGCCGGGAGCCGGGCCTGGGGCGCAACAGGGACCCTGCCCCCTCGGACCCCAAGGCCCTCCCCTCCTTCCTCCATGCGGGGCTGCGCCTCCTCCAGAAGGAGGCAGAAGGAGGGTGCGGGGCCCCCCCTTGGAAACTTGGTGCAGGGAGGTGGGGCAGCCCCAGGGCCCGGCCCGGCCACTCACTGTACAGCTCCACGGTGCTGAAGGCCTCGTCCTCCAGCTCCAGCTGCGTGAACACCACGGCGTAGGCTTGGAAGTCGGTGCCCAGCACCCGGTACTCCAGCACGCCCAGGGCTGGGAGACAGGAGCCATGGGCGGGACCGCCCGGCCCCCCGGGGCCTGCGTCCGCCCGTGCCACCCCACACCACAGGCAGGGCTCCCAGTGGCTGGTGGATGGCGGCATCCAGGTGTGACGGGGCACTGTCAAGCACCGAACCTCTGACAAACCGGGTCCCTCCACTTCCTGGCACAGAGCTCCCCTGAGGCCTCGGGGTGGGGTCGCCCCGTCCCCACCGGCACTGGCCCCGCCTGCAGGGGGCTAGAGGGCCCGGGGCTGCTGGCCTGACCCGGCTGGGACATGCATCCCGTCCCCACGCGGCCCCAGCTGGGATGGAGGGGGCGCCGTCCTTACACGGGTTCTCGAACACCCATCCAGTGTCCTGTCTCAGCAGCTCCATCTCGCTCAGGTCACAACTCTCCAGCCTGGGCACGGGAAGAGGCCGCCGGCAGCTCAGCGTCCGCATGCAGGACCGGAGGGGCGGGCCGGCGCCTGCCCCCCACCCCGCCCGGGTGGCCCCAGTCACCTGGCGCCGCGCTCCCGCCTGCCCGGGGCCGAGCTGGCACCAAAGCCCTGTGAAGAGCAGCCAGCCTCCTACGCCCCCCACCACCCGGGACCACCCACGCCAGAACCGCAGGGAGCAAAGGGAAACGCCACGGGTCATGGGGGCTCGGGCGCACGGAGGGTGGCCTGCGAGGCTGGGTGACGAGACCCCACGGCAAAGGGGCCAGCGTTCCCCGGCAAGCGAGCGTGGGCTCCGTGCAGCCAGGTGAGCTGGTGCCCGCGGGCACGAGGAAGGAAGGCCAACCAGGAAGACCCCAGAGGGAGGGTGACCAGCGAGAGCGACAGGGCAAAGAAAGGGACCGACGAGGGACGCAGGGTAGGAAGCCGGAGGGGGCGTCGGAGAGTAAGACGCCTCATGCGGGCCGGGGGCGCCTCGTGCGGGCCTGGGGCCCCTCGGGGCGCGCAGCGCAGAGCACGGCTGGGCCAGCAGTTCCGGGACATCATTCCAAACGCCCCAAGGGCGCCTGGACACACACACACACACACACACACGCACACACCCTGCGTGTCAGAGAAAACTCCCCCGTGCTGTCATAAAAACGACAAACCGGGAAATGTATTCGCAGCTCGTTTTCACCACAGACAAGTGGCTGACGTCCCTGATGGTTAACGCTTCTTGCAACTCAGCAAAAACACCCCCAGGAGAAAAATATGGACTCGACACGCACAGACAGAAGGGAACACCAAAGGCTCCTTAACAAACATCACTATGTCCCTCTACGCTCACAGTCACATGGAGAGGCCCGTGCGGTAATGCGGGGCCACCTGTCCCTGGTCAGATGGCTGAGAAGAGCGAGGGACTGCTCCCTGCAGACGCCCGCGGGGGACCGGCCACGCGTCTGTCCACCGCAGGGCACTGCAGGGAGAAAGCCTGCGGGAGCAGGACGTGGCCCTTAGAAAGGACAGACGTCCTCAAAAACACAGCACAGAGTCTCCATGGGGCCCAGCCACACGGTGGACTGCCTGTCACTCAGCCTGGAGAGGAAGGGAGTCCCCACACCGGCCCCGGCGTGGCTGGACCTGGCGGACACGGCGCTCGGGAAATGGGCCAGTCACAGGAGGACACATCCCGTGGGACCCCGCTCATGGGAGGTCCCCGGAGGGCTCAGACTCAGAGACCGGAAGTGAGAGTTTACCAGGGACAGAGTTCCCGTGGTGGTGGTGGTGACGGCCGCACACAGTGTGACTGTGCCTGATGCCACCGGCCTGTGCATTTGCACCTGGATAAGTGGCCAATTTTATGATATGCGTTTTATTACGATTCCATTTTTTATTTTAATTTTAATGAAAATAAAGACGAAAGAGAATAAAAGCTGTTTTAAAAAGAGGGCAGAGACTGTGGGCTGACAGGGAACAGTCTCCAGCGCCCGTGGTTAAGTGACCCACGGGTGCTTGTGTCTCTGATAAGCCACCTGAGGGCGGGGCCTGCTGGGAGGGGCGGGGCCTATGGGGAGGGGAGGGGCCTGTTGGGCGGGGCCTGCTGGGGGAAGGACGGCCCCACTGCCTTTGATTTCTCAGCCGTGTGAGTGTATTTCCTAGTCAGAGGCCAACACACGACCCTGGCCTCCCATCAGCCCCACCCGGCGTCGGGCCCAGGTCTCCGGGTGGACGGCAGAAATGCAGCGGCTTCCCCGGGGCCGGGCTCCCCAGACGCCGAGTCCGTGTTTGGGTGTTTCATTCCGCCAGCCCCACTGGGCCCCACCCGGTACGTGGCGCTGGGCCAGCTCCCAGGCTATGTGAGGCCTGTGCTTGCCCGACACAGCCCCGCGACCAGGCCCTGACCGCGTGGGGCTCGCCGGGCCTGTGGCCTGCCCTGCCTGGGGGCCGGGGGCCCGCTGTCGCCCGCAGGCGGACTCCGGGGTCCGGGGCGGGAGGGAGGGGAGCCGGCCGGCGCTGGTATGAGCACGCTGTCCCCAGCACGTGACGGCTCGGCCTCCCCGACGTGAGGGGTGGTGATCCCCGCCGTGCAACCCATCACAGAGGCCCCTGGGGCCCCGGGTTACACAGCCACACCCCGCAGCACAGCCCCCTCCCCCCGTACCCCACCCGCCATGCGCGGGGTCTGCTTCTCCATGGGGGTCGGCTGGGGCTCAGCCTGACCCCACAGCCCGGTTTGACAGGTGGCCTCCGAGGGGCACATTCTCCAGAGACCCGGTGGCCCTCAGGCGCCCACTTTCCGTGGTCGGCAAAGGGGGTGCACGAGGCAGAGGCCTCTGCCGCTCCCACCGGGGTCCCCGCCAGGCTGTGGGGCGGGGAGGGCAGTGCCTGGGGCGAAGGCCCGAGCCCCACCCGGAAGCCCCGGGGTTCAGAGCGGCTCGGAGCAGAGCCCGGCGGGCGAGGGGCTCCCAGCAGCAGCGGAGTGGCGAGCCCTCCGTGCCGGGCCGCGGGATGCAGCCCGCCTGCAGAGCTTGGCCCGGTGGGGGCTCGGGCACGCTCACCTGTGCCTGGAGGACAGCACCCTGAGTTTATCCTCCGGAGTGAGGGACACCACGACCCCCTCCACGTTCTTCGTGGCCTTCTCCGCCACGAAGCCCTTTTCACTGGAGGCCACGGCGAGGACGTACCAGGGCCCCAGCAGCTGGACGGGCAGCGGTGGGTGAGGGCCAGGCGTCCAGCCCCGGGGCCCCGGTGTCCCACCCTCGCGGCCCAGGGGGGAGCCCCAGTGCTGTGTGGCCCCTCGGACGCACCCTGGCAGGTGGCAGCCACAGGGCGGCGCTCACCTTCTGAGGGTCCAGCCTCCCCAGCCGCGCGGCCTGGGCCCCTGGCCCGGAGGCCACGGCCAGCAGGGCGGCCAGCAGCACGGCCCTCATGCTCCCCGCGGCCCTCGCCCGGCACACACGCCCTCCGGACGCAAAAACTGTTTATATGGCTCCGAATGCGTGGCTGTGGGCGGCCAGTGACCGCCGGGACACCGCTCACCGCCTGTCCAGGCGGTGAGATGACCCAAGGGGGAGGGGGCTTACTCCCTGGGGGCCTCTGTGCCCAGACAGTGAAGGTGCTGGGGGTTCTGCACCCCGCCAACCCTGCACCTTGATGCTGGTCTCCACTCAGAAGTTTCCAGAATGAGCGCTCTAACTCCCGGCCTCCCAGCCCCCCATCTCCTCCCCTCCCCAGGGGCCCGGCACCCTCCCGGGCTTGCTCGTCCAGGAAGGCCAGGGACGCCGCTCTGGGGCCCAGGCTGGCCGCGGGCCAGGGTCCAGCCCCCGCAGACAGCCGAGGACAAGCAATTCTTTCAGAGGCTGTGGTTTTCATATCTTCTTTTCAATCTTTAAAAATCCAAACTGTCTCCCGGTTGGAACAGAGAGTTCCCACTTCCTCCCGGCCCACCCACCTCCTGCTCTGCCGGCCCTGGCCCCCACACACAGCCGGCGCCCCAGCCCGGATGTCCTGCTCTCCTGGCCCCCGCTGCACCCATCTACCCCTGACCTCTGTGGCCAGCCTCGGCCCCGTCGCCTCCCACCTCTGCCCTCCAGGGCCCCGGCCGGGCCCCCCAGAACTGCAAAACCCCCCAGGGGCAGAGGGCAGAGGGCTCAGCACCCGGGACCCGGGGCAGGTGGCTGGGAGGACCCCCGGGGCGGGCGGAACCTGCGAACCCCGTCTCCTAGCCGCCGCCTCGGGGAGATGTGGTTAACAGTCCCCACGCTGCTGGGTCCTTCCTGCAAACCACACCGGATCCTCCCTCAGTCTGCAGGGGGCCAGTGTCCTCACGGGGCGAGGGGGCCCTTGGGGTCCCATCCCACGCACGGGGCCTCACCTTTATGACCTCAGCACCTCCCAAACCTCCCACCTCTCCAAACTGCCAAACTGGGCGGGGCAGGATGTCAACCAACTCCTGAGCTTCTGGGGACACAAACACGCAGAGCACGGCACAGGCCAACACCGGCGGCGAGTCCTGTGTGTGCCTGGCGAGCCGATTATCCGCGTCTGAACCGTGCTGTCCCCACAGCGCAGCTGGAGGCCGTGAACACGGAGTCTGCGCCATCCTCTGAAAACCACGTGGCTCCAGCAACGCCACATTCTCTGTGAGTGCAAGGGCCACACCGCCGGGGGCCTCGTGCGAGCCGCCGTGCGTGACTCTGGGCAGTCTGCGACACCCACAGAGCGAAGACGAACAGGGGGACGGGAGACAGGCCTGGCGGGCCACCAGAGACGGGGCCGCTCGCCTGCCTGCCTGCCTGCCTGCCAGACGCCGGGACGGGACAGACAGCAGCATGGCGGGACAGGGACAGGGCCGCGGGGTCCGGCGGGACCCCAGGAAGGCGTCCTGGCAGTGTCAGGAGGGCGAACGTCACGCAGACCCCCAAACGCCACCCGTTAAGGAGAGTTTGTTGCCTGCGTAGTGGGTGCGTGTGAAGCAGGGGTGTCGTAAGCCGCCCGCACTGCCAGCCCATCCGGGGAATGTGGACTCAGGCCATGTGCACGGGGCTGCCACCGGGGCTGCCACCGGGGAAGCCAGCGCCACAGGCACCTTCCGCCCCCCAGAACCCCCCACAGGGCCAGAAAGCAGAAAACCGAGGCACACACTCGGAACCGAGCGAATGCACCGAAGACAGGGCACGCATGGCCTATGGGGCCTAGGTGACCACGCGCCAGCCTGTCCAGGCCAACGGTCGGTCGGAGGCCTTCCCGGGGAGGGGGAGGGGCGGGCGGCATCCCTTCCAGAGCAGAGCGTAGGGAAGCAGAGCAGTCACACTCACGCTGCCCGCAGGAGGCCCGGGCACAGCCCTGACGGCCCCGGGACGAGGACGAGGCACCCACGGGCGACCCCATGCCTCCCACGTCGTCCCCCCGTCGGTAACAGACGGCAAAACGCACAAAAACTGTCACAAAGAAAGCATCAGTGTGTTCCGTAAGGTGGAACTTACAAACAACCTTCTCTGATGACGTAATAAATCTAGGATATCTTTACATTTTCTACTTTAAAAAAAAAATACTCTAGAATGAAAGAGATAATACAAACTGAAATGACAAAATGTATTTGAAACACACATCGTAACAAAAAAAAATAAAACCACAAAAAAGAGAAAAAACATAAATGAACGTCATAAAGCAGTGACCAGAGGGAAAAAATGTCACAGCCTTAAACATGGGTACCGTTCAAGATGAGAGAGTGACAGTGAATTCCTAATGCAAAAAAAAAAAAAGAGACAGCTCACTACGATGTTCACGATGCGTTTTAAAAATCAAGAACAAAAAGTCAGCCAAAGGAAATCGCAGGAACAATAATGATAAAAGCAGAAAATCATAGCTGAAGAATAGAAAGGAGCAACTATAATGAATGAATCAAAATCCTTTGAAAAATTAACAGGAGAGGCAAACCACCAGCGAAGACGAATAAGAAAAAGATGAAGAGACCATTATTAACACACAGAGCGAGAAATGGCCAGAGGCAGGGAAATAGCTTTTGGGTCCGAAGGGAAGTAGTTCATCCACAGAAAAGGCTTTGCTGACCTCTAAGCAAATAACTCTGAAGTTCTAAATAAAATGGATAGATTTACGGGAAAATTTGGTTTGGCTAAATTTACCCTATTAGACAGAGAAGTAAATGATGAGTAGGTAGGTAGATTGGATGGATGGATGGATGGATGGATGGATGGATGGATGGACGGATGGATGGATGGATGGTGGACGGATGGGTGGATGGATGGATGGATGGGCGGATGGATGGACGGACGGGTGGATGGATGGATGGGTGGATGGATGGATGGATGGATGATGGATGGATGGAAGGAAGGATGGATGGATGGATGGATGGATGGATGATGGATGGATGGATGGATGGATGGATGGATGGATGGATGATGGATGGATGGAAGGAAGGATGGATGGATGGATGGATGGATGGATGGATGGATGGATGATGGATGGATGGATGGGTGGATGGATGGATGGATGGAAGGAAGGATGGATGGATGGATGGATGATGGATGGATGGATAGATCAATTGATAGACATAGATGATAGATGTAGATAGATATAGATTGATGATTGATGATGGATAGATACATAGAGAGATGATAAGTGACCAATGATTGATGACGGATAGATAACACCAGGCAGAAGGGAAGCTCCGGGGAGGGCCTGGACGAGCAGCCTGTGCCGTCCACTCCGGTGCTTTAACGGTGACCACTCAGGGGCAGATCGACGAGGGAGCAGGTGACGGCTCACGGTGACAGCTGCTCTCCGCCTGTGCGAGCCCGGCCCGGGCCTTCCCAGCATCCTCCTGGCCGCCCCCTCCGTGGGAACCACGGGCCGGGGTTTCCCGTCTCTAGGGATTCCGTGCTGGGCATTACTGGCGTCCACCGCAGAAGCCCTGGCTTCCGCTGACACCTCTGGACGGTGCTGACCTTTGTCCCCCGAGAATTCCCAAGTTGCTGCCCTCACCCCCGTGTGTGTGTTTGGGGTCAGGGCCCTCAGGGGGTGACCAGGCTAAGTGAGCTCGTAGGGGTGGAGCCCTCCCTGGCAGGCCCGGGGCCCTCAGGGAAAGGGGGTGCCCGAAGCCTGTCCCCCTGGGCCCAGAGAAGGGCCACCGAGGACACAGCGGGAAGCCTGCCATCCATGAGCCAGGGCGTCCTCAGCAGACGCCAGCCCTGCCATCACCTGATCAGCCCGCACAGCCTCGGGAACCACGACAGGACAAACGCCTGCTGTCTCCGGCAGGCCAGCCTGAGGGGTCTGTGACATCAGCCACTTCCCATCAGGCCCCTGGGCTCACTGCAAGCTGAGGCCACACAGATCTGTGGGACACCCCGGCACCCCTTCCGTCAGCATGCGGCCTGCAGACGTGTCCCCTGTGGTCTCTCTGGGACTTTGTTTGCAGTGCGTTAGGGCGAGTCGCGGGCAGACCCTGGGGTGGCGCTCACTCCTGCGGGGCCCCCCAGGCTGACCCCCCTGCCACCAGATCCTGATGACCTCAAGCGTGAGCCTCAGGTCGCCCGCCCTGGGCCACGGCCCTCTCTGCCCACCAGTCCCAGCCCCAGTGGAAAGAAGAGGGTGACAGTGCAGGTGAGAGAGCACGTAACGGGGACCCAGGCCCTGCAAGGAGCAGGCTGAGCGGGCAGCTGGGGCGGGGCCCAGAGGGGGCGGGCAGGGGGCTGTCACCCCACGTCTGAGCCTAGTGGCCTGACGCAGCCCCTTTAGGTCGAGGTGCAGCAGGGGTGGCATCTGTCACAGTAGGAAGCGGCACAGACCACCCACAGCCAGGTCTGCCGTCAACCGGGGCAGCCACGTTGGACGACGCACCGTCCCCCCTGCCAGCCCTGGCCCCCAGGAGAGACTCGGGGTAGCGGGTTCCGAGGTGGGTTTATTCGGAGCGGGGCGGGGGCAGGAGGGTGGGCGGGACAGGGCAGGGCTCCACGGCTTCTGGGCCCGGGGCACGGGCTAGATCAGCTCCTGTGACACAGAGGGCAGGGCTCAGGCGCCGCCCGCTCCGAGGGCCCGGGCCGCCGCCAGGGCCACAGCCAGACCACGCGGCTCAGCCCCGTGGGCCCTGAGCAAAGCGCGGCCCCGTTTCTCCACCTGCAAAGCGGGGGGCGGTCCCCGCCTCTGGGGCTGTGCCAAGACAGGAGGGTCGGGCGGCGGTCGGGCTGGCAAGTGTGGGACGCAGGGGCTCCAAGCCGGTGCCGACATGGCCCCATGGGGCGGGCTGTGAGCGGCAGAGTCACCGGCAGCCCTGCACGCCCTGCTGGGCAGAAGGGTGGGCCCAGGGCCCGGGATCCTCTGCTCCCCCACCCAGCCCTGCCCTGGGTGCCCGGCCCCCGAGGGTCCCCGCCTGGCACCCTGAGGACCAGGGTCTGCGGGACCCGGGGACTCCCCCCCGGGGACTCAGCCGGGGCTCAGCACGGGCCGGGAAGGCTCACCTCCTTCAGGAGCTTGGCGCACCTCCCTGCGGGATGAGACGGCGTGAGGGGCCGCAGGGCCCACGCCCCACCCCACGCGTGGCCCAGAGCTGGCCCAGAGCTGGCCCAGAGGGACAGCTGAAGGCCTGGCCCCCCAGGAGGCCCCCAGCTCCCAGAGGCGCTGCTGTGCGGGCCTTGGTGGGGGGCGGCCTCAGACCCCAGGTCCCGCCTCCCCGTGTGAGCGGAGGAGGGGGCGCAGCCCCCCCAGGCCAGTGGCCGCTCCCAGGGTGCGAGTGGGGACTCACCGCACGCAGCATGTCCACACAGGTCACTGTGGACAAAGGAGAGGATGAGAAGGGACAGGCGGGGAGCCAGAGGGACGGACCCACCCCCGGGGCCCCGCACTCACTGTCCTGGGTGAGCAGGTGCACGTCCCCTGGCGAGAGCTCCCGCTCCTCGGCCACCTGGCGGAACCTTTTCAACGCTTCCTCACTGTACTTCGGGTCCCGGCCTGGGTGGGCCGGAGCGGCAGCTGGGGACAGGGGCCCCGCCCCGACTGTCCCGTCCCCCCTCCCTGCCCCAGTGTGTCCTCCCTCCCTGCCCCCTCACAGAGCCGGGGGTCCCCAAGGGGAGAGTGGACGGGGCACCGGCCGAGCAGCAGACCCCACCGCCTGGCCCCGCGGGCTCACTGTAAAGCTTAAAGACGCGGTGGGCGCCGGCCTCCGTGTGGAGCACGATGTCCATGATGGCGTAGCTCCTGTAGTCCGTGGCCACCACCGAAACCTCTCTGGTCCCTGGGGACGAAGCCAGCCCAGGACTCCCCTCTTCACCATGGCCACCCCCCCAGAGCACGCCCCACCTTGCACATACACATGCGTGCGCACATGCACACACGTGCACACACATGTACACATGTGTGCACACATGAGCAAACTCACATGCATGCATACGTGCGCACACGCACCTACACACAAGCACACTCACACATATGTGTGCACATGCACGCACACACAAATACATGTGCACGCATGTACACATTGCACGCACATACGCGTGCACACACATACGTGTGCACATGCACGTACACACACGAGCGCACTCACATACACACATACACATGCACATGCACGTACACACAAATACGTGTGCACACGCATGCACACACATACACTTGTACACACACATACACACAAGCACACTCACATACACATACGCGTACACGTGCATGCACACACAAACACGTGTGCACACACGTACACGCACACATATGTGTGCACACGCACGCACACACACGAGCACACTCACATACACACCTACGTGTGCACACGCACACACACACATACGCGTGCACGTGCATGTACACACGCGAGCACACTCACACATACATGTGCACACACATACACACACATACTCGTGCGAGCACACTCACGTACACACATGCGCACACACCCAGAGGGTCTGAGGAGGCCTCTGCGTTTCCTAAGGGACCCCGAGGATGGACAAGGAGCCCTGTGCCCGGGGCATCGGACGCTTCCGAGGTGCACAGAGGAGGTGCACAGCTCCTCAGAGGTCCCCGAGGCTGGGGCCTGGGTGGTGGCCTCGGGGCGCCCGAGGGGGGCCTGGCATGCAGCTGCACACTGAGGGCTCTGGCCCGGGGCGACCAGGAGCGCCGTGCCCAGGCTGGGTCCCCCCAGGAGGGCGTGGGGTTGTCCCCCTCCCAGACCCTCCAGGCCTGGCGTGGGCTGAGGAGGGGCCCAGAGGGGCCGGACAAGGCGCCCCGTTGAATCCGGCCTGCTGGACAGCATCCCAACCCGGGGGCCGAGCAGCAGGGGGCCAGCACTGACCCCTGCGGGGGCGGCGCACCTTACCGGTGTCCTTGGTGATCCTGAATGTGCCGGGGATGTCCCCCTTCTGGGCCACGTTCTTCTCCGTCACGCAGAGGTTTTGGCTGGAGAGCACAGGAGCCTGCCAGCTGGGCGCCCCAGGCAAGGGCGCCCCCAGACAGCAGCCCCCTGCCCAGCCCTGGGTCCGGCCGGGCAGAAGGAGACCGGCCCCCAGGAGGGAACCCGCATCCCCCGCTCCCCGGCCACACACGCATCCAGGGGGAGGTGAGCCAGGCCACGCGCACGAGCCAGCAGATAGGACGGCGAGTGTGGGCGCCTGGGCCCCCACAGCACAGCCCTGTCCCCGGGGGCCGGACACCTGGCGGGGGTGGGGTCCTGGGGCAGGGCTGCAGGTCAGAGGTCACTCACAGACTGTCTTAGGACGGAGTGAGGGCCCCTTCCCTGGAGGGGTCTACCCTGATCATCCCTCTGCCCGAACCCATCACCCCGGAAGGGTGACCGTGTGGGGGGAACGTGACCAGGGAGGAGCCCCACTCACTTGTCGTAGACAGTGGTCAGGAGCAGACGGGCCCCCTCCGGCTTCACCACCACGGCCCCCACCTTTCTCACCTTCTGGGGTGAGCCCGGGGGCTCCGGCTTGGAGGCGAAAGCAACCTCGTACCAGAGGCCTGAAAACTGGGGACACGGGGGGTCTGCCTCAGGGGCGCACGCCTCCGGCCGGGGCCCCCTCTCCACCGGAGCACAGCGCCCCAGAACGTCAGGGGCGTCACACACTGCGGAGCCCCCAGGGGCTCCGGGGAGGGTTCTGGGGGACTCCCGGCATTTCGGGGTACAGTGGGCCCCCACAGCAGGCGCCCAGAGCCGGTACCTTGACAAAGTCAAGGTCCTTCAGCACCGCGACCTGGTCGCCAGCCGCCAGTGACACGCAGAGCCCCAGCAGGGCGGCGAGCACTGTGCCCTCCATGTCCAGCGAGTGGGTGGCTAGGGCCAGCTCCCCCAAAACGCAGGGGCTGCAGCCGCTGGCCCTGGGCCCTGGGCTTATATCCGTCCCCGTGGGCGCTCAGAACAGGCACAGGCTGGCAGCACGCGGCAACCCCCCCCCCGCCACCGGCCGCCCTCGCCCACCCCGCCCGAGGGGGCACCGCCCACCGTGTGCCGGCCACGGTCACTCGCTCATCGGCTATCACATGGGTGACCGCCCCGCTGGGCCCCCGCCTCCCTGCCGATGGCCGCCCGGGGCCCTCAGACTGTGCGTGCTCTGGCCGGAGGGCAGTGCGGGCTGCAGAGGCAGGGGCAGGACAGGAGGGCATGACCCATGTGGGCACCGTGGCTCTGGGCAAAGTCTCCACGAATGTCAGCAGGTGCGGGGACGGTAGGCGGGGACGGTCACAGCGCCGGGCCCCAGCGGCTGCCCAGAGCACTCCAAGCAGGGAGCCATGCAGTGTCACCACCTGCATGGCCGGCCCAGGCCCCCTGCCACACAGCCCTGACTTCCCCCTCGGGGCCCAGGACGTGTGGACGACACGGGCTCTTGCACCCGAGGGCCTGCGGGCTGGGCAGGCACAGGGCCTCTGGTCAGTAGGGCAGGACGGAGGACAGCGGCGCCCACGCTGTGCCGACCCCACGTAGCGCGGCCCAGCACAGGGCTCCGGGCACAAGCAGTGGGCCGGGACGGCCTGCCTTCGGGGGGGCCTGCCGGCGGCCCTACTGAGTCCTTTGAAGATGCCACAATGGTCAGCGGATGGCCACCCAGCCGCGTCCCCACCCAGCCGGGAGCCCAAGGCCACCTGTGTGCATTCTCGCTCTGTAAGCACAGAATTGTTCCCCGGGGTGGGGACCAAGTCCCCTCCTGCAGGTGGAGGCTGCGTGGAGGGCGGGAGACGCCTGCCCAAGTTCACCCAGCCGCGGTCATCGCCCTTGACCCCCACCCCCACCCCAAGTGCTATCATCATCATCCTCACCCTGTGCGGGGCACAGACAGGGGAAGAGGGGGGGGCCTTCCCAGTCTGAGCCAGGACACCCAAACTGTGAGGGGTGGGGAGAGACAGAGACACAGAGAAAAACAGAGAAAAACACAGACGGAGACAGAGGGGGTGGGGGATGGGAGGGGGGAGAGATGCAAGAGCCCCACAAAAAACGCAGAAGCGACGCTTGGGGTCCCACTGCAGGGGAGCGGAGTGGGTGGCCCCCCACGTGCGGTGTCCCGTCTGATCTGATGGCCCTTAATCTACACGCTGTCCTCTTGGCAAAGGCACCAGGGCCACACGCCTGGACTGTAAGACACCGGAACCCAGGGCTGGCCCCGGCCGGGTGGGGAGGGCTGGCCGCCGGGGCACGTGGCCTGGCTGTCCCCTGCTCCCCGCCCCGCCTTCAAGGCCCAGCCTGTCCTGCGTTCTTCCCGCCACCCACCCCGGTGGTCCCCCAAGTGTTAGCCATGTGAGCTTGGAACTGTGGGATGACGAGGTGTGTGGGGGACTCAGGGCCCACCTTCCTCCCCGGCCCTGAGCAGCCCTCCGCCCCGGCCCCTGGGCCCTGGCCCTGTAGCAGGAGCTGGAAGGGACATGAGGGCAGCGGGGCTCACAGCAGCCCCCGAGCAGCGCCCTCTGGGCTGTTAGGCCAGCCCGGAGATGGCCAGGGACGCTGCCGAGCCCGCACAGGGACCCGAACGGCCGGCAGCCACCGGACCGCCGATGGGAACTCTGTCCCCTTAAGCTGCTGGCCTGGCCTGGGCACGTTTCAAAGACCCCTGCCGGGCCAGACCCAAACACCTGTCACTGTCCTGCGGCTGGCAGGGTCTGGAAGGCTCCCTCTGCTCCTTCCTCCCACCTGTCCACGACCCTCTGCCCAGCTGCCGCTCAGCCACCAGGCCCCCTCCGGTCTCAGCGCAGGGGACCTGGGCCAGGGGGCCTCGGGCTCACGGGAGCAGGATGACTTGGCAGGGCGCTGACTTCAGGCAGCCCCATGCAGCTCTCAGAGGCAGGGCTGGGAGGACCTCGGGCCGGAGGGGGCGGGCAGGGGGCTGTCACCCCACGTCTGAGCCGCGTGGCCGACTCAGCCCCTTCCGGCCGAGGTGCAGTGGCGGTGGCATCTGTCACGGTCACACTCAGCGGTGATGTCACAGGAAGCGGCACAGACCAAACACAGCCAGGTCTGCGGTCCACCGGGGCAGCCACGTTGGATGACGCACCGTCCCCCCTGCCACCCCCGGCCCCCAGGAGAGACTCGGGACAGCGGGTTCCTAGGTGGGTTTATTCCAAGCGGGGCGGGGGCAGGAGGGCGGGCGGGGCAGGGCTCCGGGCGTCCGGGCTAGATCAGCTCCTGTGACACAGAGGGCAGGGCTCAGGCGCCGCCCGCTCCAAGGGCCGGGGCAGCCTGTTGCCACCACCCTGAGGCCCAGGGTCTGCGGGACCCGGGGACTCCCCCCCCGGGACTCAGCCGGGGCTCAGCACGGGCGGGGAAGGCTCACCTCCTTCAGGAGCTTGGCGCACCTCCCTGCGGGATGAGACGGGCGTGAGGGGCCGCAGGGCCCGCGCCCCAATCCCCCACCCCACGCGCGGGGGGCCCCCAGCCCCCTGCCCGACCCCGAGGCCTGGGGCTCACCGTGCCGGGCCACCAGGTAGAGCCCGGTGTCCGCCGTCAGCTCCCGGAACCTCCAGAAGCCGGGTTCGTACTCGTCCTCGAGGCTGCGAGCTGCGGGGGCAGCGGGGGCTGAGCGGGGACCCCGCGGGCCCGCGTCGCGGCGCAGCCCGCGCCCCAGCCAGCTTACTGAAGTACTTGAGCACGTGGAAGTCCTTGCCCTGCCAGTGCAGGGACAGCCTCAGGATGGAGTAGCGCTCGTAGTCCGTGTCGATCACGTGGATCTCCCTGTGGCCTGAGGAGCAAGCGCGAGGGGCGGGTCTGCGCGCGGACCCCACCCCCTCGGAGGCGGGGCCTGAAGATGGGGCCCGCCCCCCGCGCACCGGAGCCCCAGGCGTGGGGCAGGGAGCGCCCGAGCGAATGCGAGTCTGGGGCCTGAGGACAAGCGCAGGGCACAGTGTGGGGAACAGCAAGGCAAGGGCCGCTGGTGCGCAGGGCCGGGGGTCGCAGCTGCGGCGACAGCGCAACGGTTCTCACCAGGAAAAACGAACTTGCCCGAAACATTCATTTCTGAGCCCACTATGTTCTCCGTCTCACAGCTTCCTGAGCTGAAAGGCAGCGAAGCAGCGAAGCAGCGAAGCGCTGGTTAGGAGCACGCGACCCGCACCCCTCGCCGGGCACGCGCGTCAGGGCGGTGGGCGGGGCCCGTCTTCAGGAAGAAGCGGGAGCAGGACCAGTGGGACGAGCAGGACAGCAGCAGCCGCGCCGGCCTGTCCTCCAGGGCCCCTGACCCCCACAGAGCCCCCTGCCCTTTCGTCCAAGCCCCTTTCTTATAAACGGATGGGGCTTTATCAAAACTCTCTTTTTATCTTGGGACGTAGGCAGCTCTAGGAGCCTGGGTGGGCGTCCAGCCTCTGTTGGGGGCGGGGGTCAAGGTCTTGGGCAGTGGACACAGGGTGAGCTGGTCCACCAAAGCGACGACACCGTCCAGATCCCACAGCCACAGCTACCAGGCACCAGGCTACTTGGTCATCACTAACCCCATCACTAACCCTAACCCCTACCCCGGCCCCAGGCCCCACACCTGCTATACGCGGCCTTCACGGTCAGCTCGCGCCCACTCAGGGTCAGGAATAAGGCCTCCAGCCTCTTCGGGGTCATCAGTGCCAGGCTTTGGTTGGAAGCCACACCAACTTCCCGCCAAAATCCTACAATCTAGAGAAAGAACCTGGAGCCGGGCCCTTTTGGGACAGCCAGACAGGGACCCCCATCCCTGGGCTCCAGGGGGCGGACCCCCCCCCAGGACTCCCCAAGCAGGGAGCTGGCAGGCTCTGAAAAGCGGCAGGTGGTCATCCCTCAGGCCACCGAGACCAGCCGCTGTGGCTGAGGACATGGGCCGGCCCACTGGAGACCCTCATGGCAGGCCCTGGCCCTGCCCGTCCCTGGCCACTTCCCTCCAAGGGCCAGGACCAGGTGGGCTCAGACCCTCAGCCACCTGCCAGTGTGGGGTCGGCCCAGGTGGGTCCCCGGGCGCCCAAGGGGCTGGCGGGACGGGGCACTGGCGTAGCCGGACGCTTGGGCCCCCGCCGG
This sequence comes from Macroglossus sobrinus, assembly GCA_004027375.1. Lineage (NCBI taxonomy): Eukaryota > Metazoa > Chordata > Mammalia > Chiroptera > Pteropodidae > Macroglossus > Macroglossus sobrinus. The sequence goes on from PVKZ01005626.1 coordinate 47,237, forward strand.
CCCGGCCTCCCCCTGACGAGGAAGGGAAGCCAGCCACCTTCTGCAGCTCCAGGTCCGGCCCGGCCGTGTCCGCCCGCACCATGGCTACGCCCAGGATGGCACTCAGCAGCCCGGCCTCCATCCCGGGTCAGTGTGCCCAGCGCCTCCGCTTCCCCTGCGCCTGGGCTTATATCCGTGGGGACGGGCGGGGTTACGCAATCCCCCAGCATGTCCTGGGGCAGACTTGGCCTTGCACGGCTCGGCCGGACTGCGACTCTGCAGCCCACAGCCACGGGGGTGGGGCCGGCCCGGGCCAGAGCAGCCAGGGCCTCCCGGGCCCGAGAGGAGGAGCCCCACACCCCCAGGGGCAGCACGCGCCCCATCTCCGGGCCCCATGGGCTCAGAGCGTCCTGCGAGCACCCGGCCGCCTTCCCAGAGGCACGGGTTTCCTCTCTGAGGGGTCTCGGGACAGAGGATTCGAGGGCTGGCAATGGCGTCACCAGAGGCAGCAGAGAGCTGAGCAGGGGTCATGCCCTCTGGGTGGGGGGCATGAATGAAGGGCTTCCTCTGCCTGGGAGGTCTCACGGAGGACTCTCCCCGCGAGGGGGCAGCGTGTGACAGGCACCAGGCCAGAGCGGGGGGGGGGGGATGGGGGGGCGGGGGGAGCCTCCTTCCTAGGATGATGACCAGATGACCAGCCCCACCTGTGCCAGGGCCTCGAGGAGCGTCCTACACGGCTCCTCCGGGCCCCACAGCCCGGAGAGGGGGACCCCCAAGCCGGAAGGCGCGTCAGCGAGGCCCGTGCTGCTCACGGTCCACGGCCGGCGAGAACCAGGGCCGTGAACGTGGGCGTCCGCCCTGCCCCCCATGCCCAGGCCCCCCCCACCCACCAACGTGCTTGATCCTGGACTGCGGACCGGGGATAAGCATGTCAGGGTGAGGACGGACTCCCGGCACCAGCTCTGTCCTCCCTAGCCGTGCGACCCTGCCTCAGTGTCCCCATCCGTAATGATGACAACGCAGAGGGCCGAGCGCCATGTGGCTGAGGGACGTCTGTGGGTGCCCAGATCCGCGTCCCTGGCGCTGACCAGCGAGGGCTGGGGGGTGAGGGCAGCCTTCCCACCTTGGTCTGGAAGAGTCCAGCCCGGAGCGGCTCCTGGCTCGGGCGAGGTCCAGCTTCCCAGGGGACCAGTTATAGCACTGCCCTGGGACAGGAGGCTGCCAGGTCGAGTCCAGGCAGGCGTGGGGGGCTCAGGACAGGACAAGGTGACCCAGAACTGGCTGGCACACCAGAGACCAAGCGGGACCACCCAAAGAGTGGGAGCAGAGGTGGGGGGCTGGGGGGGGGTGGTGAGGAGGCTGCCGGACCCCGGTGCCAGGCTGACCAGAGAACTGGCCAGACCCCAGCCCTGGGCTCATAATCCGGGGCCCCTAGGGACGGGCTTGGCCGGGAGCACAGGAAATACGGGGGCCACTCGCTGTCCCTGGGTGACCAGGGGCAGGATGAGGACAGGCGGCGCTCGGGGCTGATGGCTTCCGGCTCCAGCCCCGTGAGGGCTGCAGGGCGCCCTGGGCGGTGAAGCGGGACCTCCAGCACCTTCCTGCACCTCCTACCCCTCGCCGGCCCTTTGAAGTGGGTGCTCTGTGACCTGGACGTTCAGAGCCACTAGGAGAAGGATCACCGGGCACAGCGTCGGGGACAAGGATGGCAGTGGCAGTGGGCCCTGTAGGGGGGGACGTGTTGCCCCCCCCACCTCTCATCGAGGGTCAGCACAGAGCCCAGGCCCCGGAGCCCGACCCCTTGCTGGGCAAGCTGCTGACTTCTCTGCGCCTCAGTTTTCTGATCTGCCAAACAAGGAGGACGACAGGCTCACCGCATGGGTCCAGGGGTCCACTCAGGTGCACTCAGGCCAGGCGGGCGGGCGCCGGCTCGAAGTGCCCTGGCCACAGCTGTGACCCACTTCCAGGCCTCACAGAGGTGTACATGTGCGCCCAAGGCCCGGTGGGGGGAACCCCGCAAGCCCCGTGCTGCTCTGTCTCCAGCTCCTGCAGCAGGGGTCTGGGCGTTTAGGGGGAGCCCCAGCTTCGGGGCCAACCCCCACAGGGAGCCTCGATTTTATTTCCCCACAGGTGCTGTGACCCCATAGATGCTACCTGGGGGTGCAGCCCCGCCCCCCTACAGGTGCTAAGCTCAGCTGGAGACTCCAGCCCCTCAGCCCGGAGGAGCCCGGCAACCAGAGTCCCCTTCACCCCTACCTCCCTGCCTCAGTTTCCCTAGAAGTCCAGGGTCAAGATGGGACCCACTGTGCCATCCCTGGGGGCCTCTCCAAAGAGGTGACGAGCCTTGAGCCT
>PVKZ01005627.1:0-49376 GCA_004027375.1 Macroglossus sobrinus
TCAAAGGGTTGTTGGGAGGATTAAAGGAGAAAAGCTGTGTAAAATGCCTTGTCTATAGAGGAAGTGCTTGCCAAATTATCCAGAGTTTGTACCAATTTACATTCTGGCAGCATTTGAAAGAACAGAAGAGCAGCATGAGTCCCTGGGGGTCCTAGGAAACAGAACAGGGGACTGTGGGGACAAAATTTGGGACTAGGAAATGTATTTTAGTAGTTGGTAGATCCATGTAGTTCCCTGGAGATGTTATCCACATCTGCCCTTTGCAACCTAATCGTGTGTTTCCCAAACTTCAGTCATTTAAGTACCACCTTCGTGATATTTTCCATATCCAAGAACCATCTATACCATAATATATTTAATATTTAAAAATAGATTACGTAAAAATACATTCACTTTAAAAGAAAACTGTAAATTGGTACTGTAAATATAAAACCAGAATTAATCCCATAATAAGAGAATAACTGTAAAAAAATAAATATAACAAATACAAATGTTATTAAATTGTAGCTGGACACTGTTGCCTGAGAAGGCTCTTAGCTCCAGACCCTGAATTTTGTATTGTTAAATGAGGGGACTGGCAAATTAGCAAGTGCTAGAGAGGTGTTAAAGACTTATTATCTCCAAGCTGATACTTTCTCCTTGATATAGTCAGAAAGATCAAAAGTACATTAAAAGTGATTTTTTTTTTGGTAGGGGGAGGCATGGGATTTTAAGTGGAAGGATCTGTGAATTTACCTCCTAAAATTGTCTTTATTTCCTCATTTTGGGAAACATCAGCCAGAATTGCTTCACTAAAAGACAGCTTCCTGGTTGTGAAATAACTCTTACTGCCCATGCTCATATAATCTTCTCAATAACTTTATAAAAAGAGTGCTGTATCACCTCCATTTTACAGATGAAGAAATTAAGGCATAGAAAGGTTAATTAACAAGCCCAATATTGCTATTACTAAATGGTAGGAGAACTGAAATTTAGAAAGCAGGTGTTCTGGCTCCAGAGCCTAAGCTTCTAAATAATATATTATACTGGCACTGGTTGGTCTCATTACCAGTTGTGAGTTGTATCCCAAGTCTCTTATTCTCATATTTATACAGTGAGTTTCACCTTGGACTCCCTTAACTTTGTCTGATAATTGGCTTCTTACCTTTCCAGTTTGTCTTTGCTCTGATCTTCATCTTTTGTTGTTACTTGGATTGGTGACTTGGAGACTCTGAAAAACTTCTGCTGGCACTGATGACTGAAGACTTTCTTGCACTAGGGATACTTGGGTCTAGAGGTAAGTATTACGTTTGCATAAGCTTTGTTAGGGCCACATTGGGGAGGAGAATGATTTTTCCAAGGGTTGCAGAGTGAGTTACTGACAAAACCTAGATAGAACCCAGATCTGCTGAGTCCTACTTGGATTTGCCACATTCTGCAACTTTAAGTTATGTGGACAATTTACCTTCATTACAATTGCTTAATTTGCTTTTCTCAACAATCTCAGGAGGTACTATTGTGACTGGTATTATTATAGGTAGATATAATATAGGTAGGTATTATTGTGAGTGGCTTATAAATGAAGAAACTGAGGCTATGCTCATAGTTAATAGCACTCTATACATCGAAGGAAATTCTGTCAGAAAGAAACATGTTTAAGACTAGAACTGAATCCTGTCTGGCTTTAAGTCCAAATCTCTTTCTACAAAATGCCCCATATTTATTTCAGCCTCTTCAGCTTCCTAGATCCATTATAGCTCCCATTTCCTAAGACTTTTAATCTTACCTCTTTCCTAATAGGGGTGGGAAATGGTGACAAGTATGGGTGATTCATACTAAAGTGTGAATGACTATACCTAGCTTCATATGTTTCTCCACCAGGGTGTATTTGTCCTTAGAGAGGATGCTCTCTAGTGCAATTGAGGGATTCACTCCTCTATTTGTAATCTATTGCTATATAACAAATTAGCCTAGTAACGTGATGCAACAATAATTATTTATTATCTCTAATAAATTATATTATCTCTAATAAATTCTGACAGGCAAAGAGGAGAAATCTTGACTCTATTTCATAATGTCTTGGTCCTCAGCTACAAGACTCAAAAGCTGAGAGCAGGAATCATCTGAAGACTCAAAAACTTACATGTCTGATGATTGGTGCGGGCTGTCATCTGGACCACCTACTTGTGGCCTCTCCATCTGGCCTAAACTTCCTTTCAACTGGATTCCATGGGCAAGTATCTCAAGAGAGAGCCAGAGAGAACTTATATTGCTTTTTATAACCTAGTTCATGCAGTGTTATTTCTGCCTCATCTTATTGGTTCTGGAACTACCTGTAGGTGTAAGAAATGTCCCAATCTGCAGAAAATTTTCATAAGAGTTTATTTGAGCCAAACATATGCCTGACAACATATGCCAGAGAGTAAGATCTCAAATGCTCCGGAGAATAACAGTTTTGCAGCTTCATTTACGCATTTTGAAGTTAAAGAGAGAACTCAAATATTACATGGAGGTGGGAGAAAGCAAGGCAGGGATTGGATTACAGGATAGTGAACAAGATTATGTGCTTTCTTGAGGATTAATGCCCCATTTAAGGTGTATTGCTTCTGGTATTTCAAAAGTGTGTTCAACTAGATACATAAGAGCAATGGACAGGGTTGGCTTAAAACCTTTCACTGAAGTTATACACCTAGGACATGACTACTCGCCATGACCTGCCCAGCTAGGAATTTATGATCATGTCACCTGTGAAGTTATTTTCCATAGAACCTCTTTTTTGGTCCACATATCAAAGGTGCACCCAGTTTCCGGGAGAGGTACAATGGACCCCACTTCTCAGTAGAATATCAATGTTGCATTATAAAAAGGACATGTGGGATGAATATTTATTGGTGCAGCTACCTTTGGAAAATACAATCTGGCATAACACTCTATTGGTGAGATTGTATGCACATGTTTGGTCTGTAGGATAAACTTTTGGGCAATGAGGGTACTCCAGTCATATCCCATTGCTCCTGGGTGGCTTTGCTCCAGCTTCCTGAATTCATCATTCTGCTTTTCTGCTCTGCATTTATACTGCAGTTAGTTTGTGATGCATTTTCTCAGAGGCTCAGACAACCCTCACCACTGATAGGCAGGGGCATGATCCTGCCTGCCAAGAGGAACTGACATTGACAAAAAAAAAATAAAAAGTTTAATCTGCTTCTGTGCCATCAGATGGAGCCAAGCCAGTAATGACTAGAAAGTTTCCTGCTTTGAAGTAGGCCTTCTCTGGATTTTAAGACTGAAGGTGGGCTAAACTCTGGATAAGGGAATATATGTGTTGTTGGTAGGTGCAGGGGCGGAGGGGTGGTGTCAAGATCTGTTCAGCAAAGTGGTGGTGTTGCCAGAATTTTACAGAAGGGGCTTTTATGGGCAGCAATCTGGTTGGAAGAAAGGATAAGAAGTTTCATTTGCATAACACTTTACACATTAGAAAGCATTAATTGCCTATTACAAAGATTTGGGAATGGGGGTTGTCTTAGTTTAGATTTCCTCAGAAACAGACCCTGAGATAAAGATTCAGGAATGGGGAGGTGATAGAAGCAAGAGGAGGCAGACAATAAAAGGCATGTTGTTAAGCCAGCTGTCATAATCTTGCTAGGAAAACAATGACGGCCAGTGTAAAACTCTCACCTTATGAGTTATCCCACTAGAGCGGTGACAGAACTAGGGTATTGGTATTCCAGTTGCCATTAGGGCTGCTTCTGAGTGGCAGGGTTTAATTCCATCTTACTGTTCTAAGCAAAACAGGCTTTCAAGGCTTTGAAGAAAGCTCCTAGACAAAGAGATGCAAGAACTGGCAGTGGAAAGGAGGCTGGTACACTCCAAAGTGGCAAGGGATATGAGGACAGGTAAGGTGAACAACTGTCCATGTTTGCCCACTACTAAGAAGGTTCTGCATTGTGGGACTTTCAGTTCTAAAACCAGGAAGTTCCCATACAAACCAGAATGAGGTAGCTAAAGGGGCAAAACAAAAGGGAAAACTAAAACCCATTCATCATCAAAACTACTGTTTGGAGAAAAGGGGTAAACAAATGATTTATAGATAATAAAAATGATCTGAAAGCAGTGATAGTTGCACAATTTTGTGAATATACTAAAAACCCCTGTACTGTACACTTTAAAAATGTGTGAATTCTATGGTATGTGAGTTATAGCTCAAAAAAAAAAGATTCTTTTAAGGATAGACATATAGACTAAGGAATAGAATTGGGAATCCAGAAATAAACCCTTATTGTTACAGTCAATTAATCTTTGACACTTGTCCTTAGATTTAGAACCCATTGGGTATCCCAGGATGATCTTATCCCCCAAACCTTAATTTAATTACATCTATGAAGATCCTTTTTTTTTTTCAAACAAGATTACATTAATAGATTTTAGGGATTAGTATATGGACATATCTTTTGGGGACTACTATCTAACACACCACAACCCATTTCACAGATGATGAAACTGAGTAACTTCTTAAAGCAATATAGCTAATAATAGCAGGGCAAAGATGTAAATCCAGGCAATTTGTCTCCAAAGACCATGTTCTTAACCACAGAGAAATAAAGGGACAGACCAGGTAAGATCTCTCTAGCTATATGGTGAAGGATGATGGGAGAAAAGAGATTGGTGGCACATAGAAAAACCAGGAGGCTGTTATAAGAATCCAGAATAGATGCTGAAGAAGGATTGGACCAAGACAGTGACAAAGTGAATAGAAAAAAGGGGAAGAGACTCTTAGTTAAATCCTAGTAATTGGTTCCTCCCCAGCCTTCCAAGATCAGATGGTCCCCCTGAGCTTCATACCATGAAACTGTTTTCCTTGGGGGCTGAATTCTGCCTTTCCTGCCAGCCGTGATGGAGAAGTCTTCAAGATGTAGACTTCTTCTCTCATCTCCCCACCCCTCCATGTACACACACTTAAGTAAAACTGGTAAACTGGTGAAAATGAACCTCCAAAGGTGGACTTGACTTGGCTGTGTGTCTTAGCTCAGGTGTGTGTCTTGGGTTATGTGTCTAGACTTGAGTATGTATCTGCTTTTGCCATTACATAATACCACAGACTGGGTGGCTTACATAATGGAAATTTATTTCTCACAGTTCTGGAAGTTAGAAGTCCAAGATCTGCCGTTGGCAAGCTGGAGATGGTGAAGTTCCAGTCTGAGTCTGACAGTCTAAGAGCCAAAAGAGCTGGTGGTGTAAGTTCCAGTTTATGTCTGAGTATGAAGGCAGGAGAAGACTGAAATCCTAGCTTGAAAGCAGTCAGGGAGGGAGACAGAATTCTTTTTGACTCAAACTTTTATTCCATCCAGGTCTTCATTGGATTAGATGAAGCCCATCCACATTGGGGAGGGCAATCTGCTTCACTCAGTCTACTCATTCAAATATTAATCTCATCCAGAATTGCCCTCACAAACACACCCAGAAATAATGTTTAACCAAATACTTGGGCACCCCATGGACTGGTAAAGTTGACACATGAAAATGACTGTCACAAGTCAAAATCTGTCTTAGTCAATTCAGGCTGCCATAATAAAATGCCAGAGATTAGGTGGCTTACCTCTTGAAATTTATATTTTCACAGTTCTGGAGGCTGGAAGTTCCAGATCAGGGTACCGGCATGGTAGGGTTCTGGTGAGAACTCTCTTCCTGGCTTGCAGATGGCTGCTTTCTCTCTGTGCCCTTATGTGATAAAGAGAGAGCAAGTTCTCTGGCATCTCTTCTTATAAGGGCACTAATCCCACCATGAGGGCCCCACCTTCATGACCTCATCTAAACCTAATTATCTCCCAAAGACTTCACCTCCAAATACCAATACATTGGGTGCTAGGTCTTCAATATATGAATTGGGGGATGAAGTGGGAAAGGACATAGTCCAGTCCATAGCAGTATGAGAACGGGGAGAGCTGACTTTTACCATGACTTCCCTCCATGCATCAGTAGCTCCCTCTGATCACAGCCTAAAGGCCAACTTCTAAAATCTAGCCCCTACCTACTTTCCAGAACGTACTTCCTATGTTCAGTTCCATTACTATTACCCTCTGCTCTATCAGTTGACATATGGCTGGTACCAATTATATGAGAAGCAAGACTAATGGCTAAGGCCACAAAAGTAATGGATTTTGCTTAGCCAGTGAGACTGATAGGTGAATCTTGAGATGGTAGAATGAGGCATACATAGTTCAACAGATAGAACAGGGGATTGGATTCCAACAGATCTAGGTTCGTATCACGTCTCTGACACTTGTTCTGACACCTCAGCCAAGCTTCTTAATGGCTTTGAGCCTCAGTGTTCTCACTTATGAAAAAGTAATAATAATAATACCTATCTCAGGAGGTTGTTGTGAGGATTCAGATACTACCATTATGAGTCTTCCTGAATTCTTCACTCTACTTGTTGGTGTAGACAAGTTAGAGGGGAAACCAGGTGATAGGGCTGGGCTGATTGAGAATGTCTTTGAAGGCAGCATAAGTTTGAGATAGAAGAGCTTATTTCACTGAGCCTTCCTTAACCAGAGGAAGGAGTGTTTTGGCTGAATTTCAAGCATTCTTGTTCTCTCAGCACACTCAGAGGTTGCCTCCTGGGTTAAATTCTATAACACTGTAATCATCTGTGTCTGGCTTCCTGCCTTAAATCTTTTTCTTATCCACAGCTGACATTCCCATTGCTCCCTGCAGCCTCAATACCACCCAACTTCAGGCAGAACCTAAGAAGACCAAGGACAGAGGCAGGGTGGGGGGCATCATCATTACCAGTGAAATATCATTTTCTTGGCTTATATTTATTGTATTGGCTATATACCAGGTACTTTGCTTCATACTTTACATGTGTGATCTCATTTAGTCCTCCCAATAAATTTAAGAGGTAGGTATTGCTATTACTTTAATTTTACTGATAAAGTAACTGAGGTCCAAGAAATTTATGTATATTGCTAAAGTCACTTAACTGATTAGGGAACTGGATCAGATTAAAAAACTAACTCAAGCTTGATCACTCAGATTCTCTCTCTCAGAAATTTGGACTTGAATTTGAGATGGAGTGGTCACTCTAAATGAAGATATACAGCCTTGGGAATTATGGAGTAGTCTTTAATGGCCATATACACACAAAGGTAAAAAATCTGTAGAGAGAAAAGAATGAGGCAGACACAGAGAAAAAGAGATGAATTGAACCTTTGGAGAAAGAAAAGGCAAGAGAGACTGATCCCCTGAATTCCTCAGTTATACTTTCTGCCTGTTAGTCAGGACTCTAGGAAGTAAATGATAGAAATCTGACTCCTACTGGCTTAAATAAAGGGAATTCAATGGCTCTAAGAATAACACAGGCTTTAGACATGGCTGGATTTAGTATTCAATGTTATCAGGAACCCATCTCTATTCCTTGGATTTACTTCCTTCTGTGTTGGTGTCAGCTTCAGGTAAGCTCTTTTCATGGGTGTTGGAAATACCAGGCATAGTTTTACATTTTCATTCCCATCAGAGAGTGTCTCTTTCCCAGAATTTCCAGGAAAGGTGTCACCATTGAGCCACTGGCTGTCTTATGATTGAGGCTATCACGATGTTCAAGAGATGGAATGCCTAATTGGCCAGACATGGTTCCATGAGTTGGGGTCAATTCCACTCACATGAACTGAGAGTGGGAAAGATGACTCCCCAAAGAAATTATGCTATCATTAGAGGAAAAGGGACTGGATACAGGGCAATAAGTACAATATATGTTCATTACATGCTGCTCTATTCTTAAAATATTTTTTCCCTTTCTTTTAGCCAGTGTAAGATGATTTTGAGGAGGATTATGTTATTTGAAACCTAAATAATCCTTGACTGTGATAGCCAGATTTCTATGTGCTTCCAGATCTCCTGCCCTACCTTCTAATACCCACCTAGCCACCAGCCCCAAGGGCTTGTTCCACCTGCTCTGACATCTAATTGTAATCATAGAAAAGATTGCTACATTCTTTCCCTTTCCACTAGCCTGATGCAGACTAGAATCTTGGAAGCCATGCTGAAGATGGCACAGCATCAGATAGAAAAAGCTTGGTTTTTTAAAGGAAGAGCCACCTGGTAATCAGGCACATACATTTTGGAGTATATATATATATATATATATATATATATATATATATATATATACATATATATATATTCTATTTTGTTAAACTGAGATTTGAGAGTTGATGTATTTTGGCAGATACTATGACTTTAATACGAAAATAAGAATGGCCAGTTTAAGGAGTTTAGACTTGATTTTCAAGCCTGATTAGTCTTAACAGTCAAGGGTCTTAGTTGCAACAGAAACTGGCTCTGTATTATATAAGCAAGAAAGGAATTACTTGAAAGGACAGTGGGTAGCTCTTTGAACTGCCAGCAAGGTTGGGGATCCAGGATTGGATAGCAGGAACAGAAGGAAATTGGATAGCCAGAATTACAGGCAAAAGTCAGCCTCAGAACCAGACAGTTGGGGACACTGCCACTCTCACTGATGAACACTGGACATGCCAAACCCACCCCTAGAATTTGGGTATTGGGGCTGCTCCTTTGTTTGTTTATTTTCATCACCAACTCCAGATTCAAAATCCTAAGAGGGAGCCGCAGCTTGGCCAGACCTACCTAGGTAATATGCCCAGTTGCCAAAAGTTCTGAAACAGAAAGTATATCTGGGATTTTCATCTTCTACTTGTTGGAGTGGGCACTTTCGACTTCTAACAAGATTTAGAGAGTGGGGTATTTCTCAAGCTAGGAAGGGGATCTACTAAACTTCCCCTCTAAAGCAATGAAAACCCAAATAACAGCTAGACTATTACTATTATAATTACTACTACTGCTGCTGCTGCTGCTGCTGCTGCTGCTGCTGCTGCTGCTGCTGCTGCTACTGCTACTGCTTCTATTACTGCTACTACTACCACTGCTACTGCTATTGCTGCTGCTACTGCTACTGCTTCTGTTACTGCTACTACTACCACTGCTACTGCTATTGCTACTGCTACTGCTACTGCTACTGCTACTGCTACTGCTACTGCTACTGCTACTACCAAAACAAATGTCCAGTCCAGGGACCATTAAAGAGTTTTAAGCAGGAAAATTACATTCATAAATATGCTTTAGGAAGATTCTTTTATTGGCTAAAGTGGATTGGATTGGAAGAAGGCTAGGCTGGGGGCAAAGAAACAAATGAGAAGCCACCCAGAGCATGTCTGGCAGAGTCAAATTCAACATCATCTAAGAGCTCTTAGAAACGCAGAATCTGGGCCCCCACTTTGACCTGGTCTAGTGCTGTGCTCTTCAAATTTTAAAGTACGTATGAGTTACCCAGGGATCTTGTTAAAATGCAGATCCTGATTCAGTAGGTCTTGGGTGGGACCTGTGACTGCATTTTTAATAAGTTCTCAGGTGATGCCAATGTTTTTGGTTCCTGGATCACTTTAGGCATATCAAAGGTATAGATCAGACAGGACGAGTGCTTGACTTAGGTTAGTGGCCGTGGGATAGAGAGCTTACATATTTCAGAACTATTAAGGAGGTGGAATTGACAAAATCAAGCCATTGTGCAGAGAAATGAAGGATAAATTCTAGGTTTATGATTTGGGGGAATTTTCTTTTCTTTTTGCTGATCTACATTTTTTTAAAATAAAGAATCTGCATTCATCTGTGCATTAAAAAGAGGGGATGGAAGAGAAGTCAGTGATGCTGTTAAGAACTCAAGTAAGTAAGGAGACATTTTATTATATGACAAATATTTTAGCTTTCGATGAATAAAATATGTACTTTTCTGTTGAATAGTTTCTTAGATATGATCCATGCTGAATTGTTACAAACTATTGACCTGATAGAATTTAATTTTATTCCCAAGAAGATTTAATAAAATGTGATTTTTTTCCCTCCTTGTTAATTTAAGAACTAATCATGTCAAAATACTGACCAGGTGTGACATACTGATTTCTCTTTAAAATTACTTTCCAGGGAGCTGATTATGAAAATATAAAGGCAATAATGTGCCTCCTTCAATGACAAACCCAATTATTTTCAGCGGCTCATGAATGCTAGGGTGAAACATTAGATTGTTAAGGCTCCCTTTGTTTAAGAAAGAAATCGTTTTCATTCTTCTCAGAAGAATTCCAGTTATTCTAAACATAAATTTCTCCCTGAAGTTAGGTTAGAGAATTCAGTAAAACTAAAGAAAGTTTCATCCTCAAACTTTATTGAAACAATATCCAACTATCAGATGATAGGCTGTTGGCTGAGGAAGAACTGATCCCCCCTTAAAAGGAGGCAATGGTTATAATAACTAATATTTAATGATTCCTTTCATGTGCCACACTACTTATACTCATTATACTCTGAGGTAGGTGCTTTTAATTTCATTACATAGATTGGGGAAAGAATGTTAGCATGGTTCAATGACTTGCCAAGTTCTCCCAGATGTAGGTGACAGAAATGTTACCCTAATCCAGATATGACTGCTTGTAGAGCTGTGACTCTTAAAAATCCACCCCTGAATTCTAGGATGTTAAGCAAAAGATGATAAGATAGAACCTCCATCCTTACATGTGGGGAAAACAAAGTTTGAATGATTCCTGGTCCACTGTGGTTTCTGATGCACCGTGCTGCCTTTTACTGAAACTGACGCAAATCTATAAAGCAGGGAAAATGAATCTGATGTATATTGTATATAGGTGGTTTGATATTGGTACGACTTTGAGAGCCCTTGGGAGGTCTTTGTTTTCTCCAAGATATGCTTTCCCCTATTTGTTAGTCTCTGGCATTAAATAGTCACCTCTGTTCTTATATCTGTGTTAAAATGAAGTTGCTCAAGCATTCCAGTGATAATATGTGCACCCTTTCCTGAGAGCAGGTTTTATTTTAAGAGAGGGAAATGAGAGGGAGAATAGGAACACACTGAGATGAATCTTGGGACAATAGTAAGAGGAATAAGGAAAAGGGTGAAAAATGGGGCATCTGAGGACCTGAAAGACAAATCTCCTCTCTTAACTACTTTGCTGAAAAATGGATTTAGACTTAAAAAAAAAAGATAAAATTTTGTTTTGAATTGGGATCAAGACAGCATTAAGTAGACCTTGATTCTCTAAGACCACTTATAAATACAATATAAATGTGGAGCATGGCTACAGAGAGCATGGAGAAAAAGCCCCAAATCTGACATTTCTTTGTTCTGTGACCCTGAGCAAATTGTTCCACCCCTATACCCAGTTTTAGCTTTTAACCAGAGTTGCTGTCAGAACAAGGGATTTGGCTGCTGGGTAGATGATATTTTTAAACACTCTGAATCTCTTCTAGCAATTAATCCTTCTAAAGTTTACCCAGGTTGGACGTGCTTTGAACAAGGTTGACACTAAATGTCCTTCCAGAGACTGCTCAATTCCCAGTGGCTTCTCTGTTTCACATTGCTCTCCTGTTAGTGATCATTAGTGGAGCAGCCTCCGTGGTCCTTAGCATTCTTGTTCTGTCAGGGAAGTCTCTGCCATGCTCCTTTTCCCAGAGTGGTCCTTTCTCACCTCTGGGTGAAACAGAAGGAAAAGGAAACAGTTTACATAATGGTGTGATTGCACTGATGTCTCACATTCAATTACCACATTTTCTGACAGCTAGTTTAGAAGTTGTTACCAACTATTTTTTCAGCCAGAGAGCTTTCAGTTATAGATCCAAGTTTATTAGAACATAACTTTAAAGAACACATTTAAACAGAACTTCAGATTTTAAAACAGATAATGAGTGCTTTTTTCACCAATGGCACAGGTTGGGAAGAGGGTGATATCTCCTTTAAGGAACCTAGTAGAAGATGTTAACATTTGGGAACTTCCTAATTAGTCTTATAGGAAAACTCCTTCTTAAGGCAGTTTACCTTTGATTGTGGCTGAGCTTGTCACAGACCTATCTGTGTGACAGACCTATCGACACAGCTGATCAAAGAGAGAAGCCTGACAAAACAGTCAGGGCCCTGATCACTAGCAGGCATTTGTGTTGGTGAAACCAAGGGTTTGAGACTATTCCTCAGACCTTGAAGAGCTGCTCCCTGTTGTTACGAGGCCTTGATGGAAAGGAAAATGAGCTGATTCAGCTAAAACCTGGAGAAAAGCAGTTCTGTTGTGAAAAACACGAGTTTAAGAGTCAGAAATACCTGTGTTAAACAAAAAACCTTAGAGGCTGAAAGTTGTCCTGAAAGACAGAGTTTACTGAACCATATGTTAGCCAGAAAAAGAACCAGGTCCTGGGTCACACAATCTAAACCATCAGCAGCGGGGCTAGATGGAGAAGAAAATAAGACTCTATTATACAATAAGTTTGGAGAAGGGACTTTTTTATACAATAAAGTTGGAGTTGAGGGAGCTCTTTTATACAATCAGGGAGCTTAGTGAAGGCATGAATTGTCTCATTTATCCAACAACTATTTTATTGAGCCTTACATACTTGGCAATGCTACATATGCTAGAAATATCAGAGATATAATATATAGCTCCTGCTTTTAAAGAATTCATTGTTTAGCAAAGAGCAGCCATTTATTTACCAAATTCAATTCAAATTGACAATTTTTATAGGGATCACACATATCAGTCTTATTTGTCTGTGCATTCCTTATAGCTAGGCCCTGTAAGTTGGCTCGATTTGAATTCCCTGACCAAAAATATTTCCCCTAATTATTGGTCCCAGGGCTAAAATTTCACCATTCAAGTTCGTTTCCTTTAGATCTGTATTAATTAGGATTCTTTTGGTTGCAAGTGACAGAAACCCAACATAAACTAGTATAAGCAAAAAGAGAAATTTATTGGCTCACCAAGAAAAATTTTAATGTCAAATTATGTGAAAAAGCAGGGAAATCTTGATTTCAGGAAGAAGTGGCATTAGGGGCTTTAGTGCCCAGATTCTCTTTGTATCCTTTTTCTCCATATGTTGATGTCATTCTTACTGCCAACCAGCTTTCTAACTGTGTAGTGGCATTGGATGCTGTGTAATGCACCATTCAGATTCCCTTGAGATGGCCATGAGAATGTGCCTGAGAGACCTGAAGCTACAGAGAGCTTCATTGACCACATGTTCTAGCGGCTGAAATTCATTGCCTGTGTTTGCTCTGAGGCTGTATTTTCCATGGGCTACTCTCAGTTAGGGACTGAGTGTTCAGAAATACTAAGGCAGACCCATTCCTGGAAACCAGAACTCCTGGATTTTTGAGTTTGGTGTGGGGACTCCTCAATAGCTTGTCAAACCTTCCTGGGATTGTATGATAGTCTAGGATGCAACCTTCCTCTCTCTTTTACCTGAAATCAGATTTGCATTGCAGTCTGATGATTCTCCCAGCCTTCCTTGACTCCCTATTTTCTCTCATTAGTGATTTGCTTAATAAAATCATTGCACATTTAATCCTGTTTTAGTGTCTACTTCTTGGAGGACTGAACTAACAGACTCCTTCAAGAGAGCCTGTTGTAGGGAGCAGAGTTGACTGAAAGGTCTAACTGCACCCCTAGCTGGATCCTCTGGATCCACAATAGCATCTTGCTGAAGGCACACTTCCCCCAGACTGTTTCCAGCCAATACTGAGCAGTGGATGGTCTAATGCTGGTCCATTCCTCCAATGGTGACTTTGACTTGGTGACCCGTGCCTCCTCGCCATAGGCCTGGCCCAAACTTTCCAGAGCTGTGCTGTAGTCTGAGACTCTTCCTGTATAATGCTCTTTCCTTCCCTTTTTCTTTTCATAGGTATCAGATCTTCACTGCAGTCTGAGACTCCCTCTGCCCTACTCCTGCTCCTTCCTTTTATCTTTCACAAGTGTTATGAACAAGAAAAGCAGCTATTGAAGTAAGAGTCTTGCACGCATTTGGGTCTTTCCACAATGCCAGGTTTATTAGTGAAAACTTCTCAGATAAACCAATCAGGTACCCATGCAGATTAATACACAACACACAGAGAGGGGAAGTGCAGAGTCTTATGTGACAGAGCAAATAGATGAAAGTCATTAGTGTCTCCAGAGTGAGTTCTGTTGACCAGCACAGAGAGATGCGGGTCAGTCGTAAGCCAGTGGCTATGATGGGTTAGAAGGTCAGAGTCTCCTGCTCTAGTGCATTCATTTATGATACTGTTGATTTAGGATTGAGCATCATCTAAGGTGTTCAGCATGCATGGCCCCTACAAGGTGGGATCCTTATGCTTATCAGCTTCTGCAAATGGAGACTGACATCTTTGGTTTTGAGTGTTCAGGTTATATCATCCTAAGAGCATTCCCCTTATGTGCAAGTTGACATTACTAACATGGCTCCCATGGGATCCATTTTGTAAAGTCCCCAAAGTCTTCATTTCTTTATGCTCTATACAACAGGTATTTCCCTAAGAAATCTCTTCCATGTCTAATCCTACCTTGGTATGTGCTTTTCAGAAGACTTGAACTGACAGAGCTGGTAAAAAGAGTTTGAATAAGTCTTTCATTTAGCCTTATGCTTCTACACTATAAGGATTAGTTATTATTCTTTAATCTAGTTTATATACTTATTTATTTTTTTAAAAAAACAACTCCTGGAGAAAGAGTCTAATTGGCTTGGCCTGAATCAGGTGAACCAATTAACTGTAGTAAACAGAGTGTGGCAGGTGAAAATGTGGCAGCCGTGTGGATGGAGTGTGGGAGAAAATTCCCAAGAAAATGTTGGAGAAGAGGATTTAGACAGATAACACAATAAAAAATTTCTACAGAGTCTTGAAGGCATTGCAGATATTCAGAACTCCTTAGAAAATTCATGGCAAAGGAGGGTGGAGCAATCATTCTTAAACCTTATCACCTGGTATCTTGATAGTAGTGATGATTGTCATTGGAGAGTAAAGCATTAGGCATAGTGCCCAGGGGAGAAAAACAGTATCAATTCTGGGTTTAGGAGCCTTGAAATGGGAATGAAAAGGTAGTAGAGGCAAACATATTTTCTTCCCAGTTCTGTTGGAACCCAGTTCTGCAGGGGGAACAAAGGTATAGTTCTTAACTACTATAAGGGTTATGCAAATGAAAAATTATTCAGGTGCCATGAAGTCTAAAGGCCAAAGGAGAGACAGATACAAAAATCTAAAAGAGGCAAGAGGTAGGGATCAAAGTCTGGGAAGGAGCCAGGAGTTCAGACCTGGAGGACAGATTGTTTAGAGTTGGTTAGGATCAGATAGCAGTGGAGATCAACTGGCCTTGTGGGTATCAGCTATCATTTTGGCTTGCTTTTAAGATCTGGCAAGAATATGATGAGTGGGTGGGATGGCCTTATTCAAAAGTCTCTGGGTGGAACAGCCACGACATAGTGCAAAATGCACAGATTGAACTTTTCTCATGAGCCGAATTAAGCTACAATTATAGATTAGTATATTTGGAGCCTTAATGAAATTTTCCAGGAGAATTCAGGGCCAGAGAGCCTTGTGAAAGTCAACAGAGATCTGTAATTCTTGGGTTAGAGGTTTTGGGAAATAAGGAGAATAACTACAAAAGAGGATTTTGAGTATTTGTGTCTTATGGATCTTCTGATCAGAGGTGACTTTATGACTGCCAGTGGGAGTATAGACACAACCTAATAGGTGTTGAGTTGAGGAAGTCAGAGGTCTAGGACTCTGTATCTATACTGCACAGCCACTAAGCTGTCATGCCGACTCTCTTCCAAGCACATGCAAGGTGTTCATCATGCATTTATAGCATATGCCAGACATTATCCTAAGCATTTTTCTTGCATCATCTCTTTTTACCTCAGAAAAACCCTATAAAGTAATAATGGTTGTTGCATTTCACAAATGAGAAATATGAGGGTCATGGAATGAAGTCAGTTGCCAAAGTCTCACAGCTAGCACAGATTAGACCTAAAACTTGAATAGCAAAGACTGTGTGGTTGATCACCCCACTATACTCTCCTACCTTGTTTTTAACTCACTTACCAGCTTTATTATTTTTCCACATAAGCCTTTGATGTCCACAGTGTTCTTTCAGCCAGTACCCAGGGTCTTACTGATTTTTATTAAAAAATAATTTTTTGTTTGTTCTTTTTTTTTTGAACTTGGTTTTGTTTTTTTTTTTTTTAACCAGGTGACACAGACAGATGGTATAAAATTTAAAGATACACACACACAAAAATACAGGCACTTTCCCATTACTCAGTTCTCTTATTATGTATGAGGTTAAGAAGTTATTTGTATTCTTTCTTTCATGTCTATTACTTACTTTGCTATAGAATTCTTTTTTTATATTGATATGTAAAAGCCTTTAATATATTAAGGAAATTAGTCCTATGTCTGTGGTATGCATTGCCAGTATTTTTCCTAGTTTATCTTTTGCCTTTTGGATATGTGAAGGTTTTTTCCATGGAGAAACATTATGGCTGTCAAATTTATCCATTTTTAAATTTTATGGCTGAAATACATCATTTTTAGACAGCTATACTTTACTTTAAGATTATTAAACAAAACTCCTGACATTTTCTTCTATTACTGTTTTAGTTTTGATCCATCTGAAAATTTTTTGCTATAATGTATAAGACATGGATCCCATTTCAGTTTTTCCCTGATAACTATTCAGTTATTACAACAATCTTTATTAAATAATCTTGCTTCTCGCTGATTTGAAGTGCCACATTTATTATATACTAGATTTCTGGATATGTTTAGGATTTTTTTCTGAGCTTTTCATTTATTAATTTGTTTGTCTTTTGATGCACAAATACTACACTGTTTAAATTATTACAGCTTAATAGCATGTTTTAATATCTGGTAGAGCTAATCCCTCCCTTTCTACTTTTCCTTTCATAATTCTTCTAAATAAACAACTATTCCCAGTTGTTTATTTTTCCATATGAATTTCAGAGTCCATTTGTCTGGTTCCCTGCTCCCTAAATCTGTTTGGTATCTTTTTCTGTTGAATCGCATCGTATTTACAGGTTAATTTAAGGAGCAATGACATCTTTATGATGTTGAGTTTTCCTACCCAAGATAATTCTTTCTTTTTTAAAAATTATTCTTTGGTATCCTTTAGTAACGTTATTTTTTTTTCAAGTAGAAGTTGCACACTTCTAATTAAGTTTACAGATGGATAATTTATCTGTTTTATTGCTATTATAAAGATTTTTTTCCCTTCCCTCATATTTCCTAACTAGAAGTTGTTTTGGAACTATTTTAAATCTCCAATCTGGCAATATTGCTTCAGGCTATCTTGGGAAACATCACATCTAACTTGACTCGGGTTCTAGTTCCTGCCACCATCTTGCAGTCCAGACCTCGACCCCTTGAGACTGAGATAGCATCTGAGAGTTCTGGCAGAGGGAATGCCTTATCTATATGAGTAAGTTCCTCTAGGATAGGTGCCAAGGATACTAAATCAGGTTGATGATGTTATAGATATTATAAATAACTACAAATCTGTATGAATCCAGTGCCTTTTCATCCATGAGATGTCCATCCACACCAGGGCAGAAGATGGCAAAGTAGAGCCCATATTGCTTCAGTCTGAGACTCTTTAGACTTACCGTTGGATAGTCTTACCTTGTTGTCCTGACAATTGATCAACTTGAGCTACATTCAGAGCTACACTTTCTAAAGATGTGACTCTATTTTCTCCTCAAATCACAAAAAGTAGTAGGACATCAGGTGTCCTCCCAGAAAAATGGAATCTTAGGCTGATATTGGAATTTATCAATGTTCATTAGTGTTCTCAAAGATCCCTAATATTTAATGAGTAGCTGCTCTCTACTTGCCATCCTGTTCTAGGAGTAGAGGACACAGAAGCGAATGACACAATGCCTGCCCTAGAGAAACCCATGGTCCAGTGAGGAAGGTAGATAGAAAGTCACTATAATAAATAAGGTAAAATGTTTAATAGAATTGTGTTCAATATGGCCTGGGAATGCAGAGGAGGGAGGTGTGAAATTTATTTGGAATTAGAAGTATTAGCTTTTGAGCTGGGCCTTAAAAGATAAGGAGGGTTAGCTACTTTGGCAAGGGTAGCAGATGATGCTAATACTCTATAACTCTCTACTTGAGAGTGAGCTCTGGTGGAGGGATGGGTCTGGCTCTTGCACAGGGCAAGCTATTGGTGAGTGTTAACACTCTCAGGAGCAGTACTCAACCAATCTCGAATTTAGCTTTCTAACCTAATGAGTGGAACAGCTCCAAGATGTGTTCCACAATATCTAGCCACTAGTGTTGCTCAGTGGGATAGGTCCCAGCTGCCCAACTGCTCAACACCTTTTCCTGGCTTCCTTGCCTCCTCAGTCTCACTTGTCCCTTTCCCCACTGGTGCTACCTGGGATCACCTCTTAAGCCAACTATGTGCACTCAAATCCTAGTACCAGGATCTGCTCCTGGGAAACTGATCCCAACACAACAAAGCATG
Organism: Macroglossus sobrinus; assembly: GCA_004027375.1. Classification (NCBI taxonomy): domain Eukaryota; kingdom Metazoa; phylum Chordata; class Mammalia; order Chiroptera; family Pteropodidae; genus Macroglossus; species Macroglossus sobrinus. Next base: position 18,360 of record PVKZ01005627.1, read on the forward strand.
GATAAAGTGCATTCTCAGAAAATGAAACAGCATTAGTGAAGGCACAGAGGTATGACAGAACATGACTTGTTTGGGGACTAGAAAGAAGCTGAGTATAACTAGCTGCAGAGCAGGTCAAGGAAGACTAGGAGATGAGCTACAAAGGTAGAATGGAGAATTATGACTGCCTGGCTACCCTCTTTTGAGAAAGGATGATGGGTTTAGAATCCAGATGATTCCATTCTTTTCCCTGATACTTTTGCCCATGGCTAGGGACTCTAAGCTTTAGCTCTGTAGAGTTCTGTGGGGAGCTGCCTTCTTGCTGAGTTTAGCTGCTTTCATCACCTGACAGGCCTGTTGCCCAGGGTTCTCCAGTGGCAGTTGCTGGAGATGGGTGGAGCTTAACAGCCCGCACACACTATTACCAGGTTTGGGACAGCTGTCTATGCCCAGCAGCTAAACAGACAGAATTTTCCTTTCTGCAGCTGCGCCTTACCACCCACCACTTGTCTGCACTCTCAATGCAGAGCTCGTCTGTGGCTTTCTATTCAGTAGGTCATTGATATTCTCATGCTGTTATTGGCTCTTGTCAATGGAGAAAGTGGAAGGCATTTGCAAACGAGGCTGGGAAAGGAATAGGTGCTTTTCCTATCTGCCTGGCTACAGAGATGTGTTTGTTTGTTTGTTTGCTTGCTTGCTTGCTTGTTTTTGAGCAAGTTTCCATAAGCAGTCCTGTGCTTTGTTTCTTTTCCTTCTGTATTTCCTTTTATTCTTTCTTTCTCTCTTCCTTCTTCCTTCCAGGCCCTAGAGTAGATATTCAGGATTCAGAAATGACTCAATAACCATCTCTATCCTCAGAAAGATCCCAGCCTAATGAGGAAAACAGAATAATACCTATTAATTACAGTATTATATGCTGAGTACTACGATTGAGTTATTTAGGTAATTTGAATATTTGGAGAATGAAGAAAGAAAAAAAAAAGAATGAATCTTAGGGTATGGAGGAGGGAGGCATAGTTAGGGAGGTGGTGGCACCTAAGCTGCATTTGGAAGGAATGGTTATTATCACTCCACCTGTTAACTGCCAGGTACCATGCTAAGTCCTTTTAGCTTGAATCCTTATGACAACACTATGAGGTAGATACCTATTTTACAGAGGAAGAAAACCTTAGGGAGATTTGAAAGTTGTCTGAGATCATAAAACTGCAAATGGTATAGTCAGGATTCCCAAATAGCTGTCTACCACAAAGCCCATGGTTGTTCCACTGCACCATGCTATAAAACATGAGGAAGGGTGTCCCAAGCAGAGGGAACAGCTTGGAGGCACAGTAGAGATGGCACAGGGGCTGATTTTTGAAAACATGGCTGCCATACTTTCTGAGTCCCAGAACTTTCCAAAGCACTTACTATGGCAAGTGCGCTTCCAACTCTTCCTCCTAAAATTAGGAATTAAAGTTTGAATCTCAGGTCTTTAGTGTCAGACTGTGTGACTTTGGGGAAGTCTCTTTCCATCTTTGAGCCATTGTTTCCTCATTTGTTTAAATGAGAGTATGATTCCTATGATGTAAAGTTGTTGTAAGATCATTACTATTGATCTTTTCAAGGTGACTTTAGGATACCCAGGACTAGCTCATGATGGAGTGGTTGGATGAATCATCAGGCAAGGGAACTTTTAGATAATTGTATAGGGAAAGCCTTCTATCTTCCAAGAAATGAGGGCGCTGGCACAGAGCCTACTGCTAGCCTGCTTCAAATAGACCAGATGCTGTTTTGGAGATGAAAAAAGACATTTTCTTGACACTGGCAAAGTAGGGAGAAGATAAAACACAAGAAATAGGAATACTGACTCACTCCTGATCAGGAACATGAAACATGCAAGCCAGCCAGATATCCTCAACCTTCCAAAGAGCTGAATTCTCCAGCAGAATTCTGCAGATGTGCAGGGTAGAGGTGGGGGGTGAGGATGGAGAGTGCCAATGGGCTTTGGGTTGAATCATACTCATTAAAATAACAGTCAATTATTTGACCTTGGACTATGACTCTATTTTGCTCTGATCCCTGGAGCTAGCTATTTTCAAGAGAAGAAGAAATGAGGCCATCTGCTCAGAGCTGGCCCTGACACTAAGGAAACTTTCCCTGGGGACAGTTGTGCAGGAACTTATACAGTGTGGTGTTGGGGCGGGGGTGGGGGAAAGATACTTCTCAATGTATGGATATTAATATTAAGGAGCAATGTCATTAATGCCTCATGCCATTTTACCAATAAACAAGGGGATGTCTTTTTTTAAAAAACCCAAATCCTCAGATTCCCAGAAGAGATATTATAACCATACCTTTGAAATAAAATCTTCACTTAGAATCTTGTAGGCTCTGAGCCTATGAATCTCCTTCTGACCTCTTCATTTTACATATGAGGAAATTAAACCTAAAATAAAACTGACTCCAGAATATTACATAGTTCTTAAGCTATTATGTGGTGAACCAGGAATTCAAATATTTGTCTCCAAATCAGAACATATATTTAATTACATGTCTTTCTTTAAAATAATTGCTATCATGAATATGTTCCTACCTTGTGTCAAACACTGTATTGGGCACTATTTATACATGATCTTGTTTAATTTTCTTCAACAACCCTGCAAAGAAAGATTAACCCTACTTTACAGATAGATAAACTGAGTCTCATTAAAGAAACTGCATGAGATTGCCTTGTTAATAAAGTGGCTAAGGCACAGGATAAATCCAAATGGGTCTGATGCTAAAAATCGAATTGGTCTCCAATCTGGACATGGCAGAGCAGGATTGGAGACTCAGGGGCTGCCCACCGTTTCTGTAAACACATACTGGCATCTTGTAAATATCTCTTCCTACCATCTGGAACGCATCTCCTTGAAGAGGAACTGTATCAGAGGTAGAGAAAGGGTGTTGCCTTTTGCACCATCTGGGTACAGAAAGTTCAGCTGTCCTTTGATTGGGTTGAATACTAAGTGAAAGTGGTGCTCTTTCCCTTATCCGTGAAGTAGTGTGTGGATGCTGCTGGAAAACAATCTCTGATAAATCTGAGTTTTCCAGGCTGGGGAAACCGACTCTGTGCTTCTCATGTGTGCATGACAAAAATGGTCCTCTATCACCATGGCAACGGCTAATACACCAGCATCCCAAAGAGGCCAAAGCTGCTCTGTGGGGAGCTATGGTCCAAGCTGGGTGGGTGTATGAGTGGGGTGTATGGAGAGAGGGGTGTCTCATCAATTTTCTTCTTGCTTGAGTCTAGCTTGTTCCAGGGGCAGGAATGTTTGTTTATACAGGAGTCCAAGCCTCCTGTGTCTGCAGGATTTTAGGCAAAGGGAAATGGCAAGGATGCTGAGGAGAGTCCAGGAGGGCATATTATTTCTTCTGTGGTTTCTAATGAATGTATTTATTAGGCAAGCTGCTGATGGATGGCACCTTTTAGAGAGGTCTGTCTGTATATCCTAATGAGGAATCTCATGGTCTTTGTAGACAACCAGCACCTTTTAGCTCTGCAACTTTCTAGTTCTAAAATCTCATGTTAGTTGGTGTAACCTCTCTGAAGTCTAATTGCTTCATTGGAAAAAGAGCTATTTAATGCCTCCCTTATGGGAGAGTAAATGAGATAACACATGGGCAGTTTCTGGCATGTAGACAAGATCTAATCAGTTGCAGTTATTATTGTGTCCCCAATACAGTCAGAGAAAAGGAAAATTGGCAAGGGACCATCTCTGACTTCCTTAAGTCAGGGGAAGACTTGGAATTAGAATTCATGCTCCCTGTGTTTCTCCTGGAAGCTCTTGCTTCTTTATCTTTTCCTAAAATCATCTGTCAGTGCAGAGTGTTTGCTTCCCAGACTTGGCACCTGTGTTCTCCTGGTTTACCCTGGTGACATCAGGTGCTTATTTCCCCCATGGGGCTTTACCCAGAGAATCTCACAACACAAGACCTTGGGGATCACCCAGCTCAGCTCCCTCTCTCTCATTTTCCAGATTAGGAAATGGAAGCCTGGAGAGAGAAGTTAAGTGCCTTGTTCAAGGTCACCTAGCAAGATAAAAGCCATTAGTTGAAATGGTTGTCACATTTATTTTAGCAGGTACGACTAAGCCTGGGAGTAGCTGCAGAGGGTCAACCTCATGCCTTCCATGAATTCTTCTGGGAGTGTAACATTGGCATAAAAATGTGTAGGGGAGTCCTTTTTGAATTTTAGTCGTGGTACTGGTAAATTCTGTGATTCCCTTGGTGTCAAAAATATTAACAGCTAACATTTGCATAGTACTTTACAGTACTTTACAGATTATACAATACACTCATATACTTGATCTTATTAAGTTCTCAAAATAGTCCTTCAAGATCATTATAATTATCAGATTCTTTTACAGATGAGGGAACTGAGTCTGAAAGTGATTTGTTCAAAGTTGAACAGCTACAATGAGGCAGATTTAGAAATTGAAATTATATTTGTGTGATTTCAAATTATAGCAAACTAACCCAGCTGACATGGATACCTCTGGAGAACTCAAAGTTGGAGATATAGCTATCCTCTATACAGAGGTGGAGGAGAATGGCATTCACAGGGCTAATTGTCAAGAAGGCCTACTTGAACGGAGATGAGGAACTCTCAGTCCAACTGGGTTTGCCAAATGACAGGTAACAATATATATGAAAGGAAATAATGATAAAGCTTTGTCATTTAGACAGTGTTCCCATATTACCTTATAAAAGGCCCAAGGCAGACTTATCCCTCCCTGTTTATATAAGAGGTCCAGAGAGCTCAGCAACTTGTTGAAAATTGCATAGCAAATTAGTGTTGGAGGTGGGACTAGAACCCAGTTTCTGAATCACAAACTCTTTCTACTACTCTTTATGGCAGGTGAGTCTGAATGGGGTCCCTGATCCTGAAAAGTGAGTGAGGGCCAAGAGTGGCATGTTTCAGCAAACTTCCTTGTTTGGGAAGACATCCAGTCCATAGGTGTTTTGCCAGTTGGCTACATGTGCCAGGTTTTCCTTTAAGCTTTGTATTTGAGCTTTGCTTGTAGAAGATACTTTATTACTCCTCAGTCTTGTATACAGCCTTTTTCCCTGTGAGCTTTATTTGCTGCATTGCTGCTTAAGGGAGGAGAGAAAAGAGAGAAACTATAAAGCATTTAAATTGGTTTTGATTTTAACATGATTCTTTCATCTGTAATTGCCAGATGTTTACTTGTGTTTTCAACTCAGTGAGAAGATAAAGATTATACAAGGAAGGACCTCAAAGAATCCTGGGCTTCTAGAACTGTAAGAGACATTTGAGATCCTGACAGTTGGCTTAGTCCATCCCTGAACTATTAAAAAAGGTGGGGGAGCCCCCTCTACTGATTGCTCTTGGAGAAATGCTTTCCACCTGGAGATGGAGAATGGCTGGTTGGTCTCCGAGAAAGACAGGCAGAAAAGGCCTTAACTGCACCAGGATTTTACATGTTATATCATTTCTAAATCCCGTTCTCTCTTCAATTCCACAGAAAAGGCAAGACATGAGATAGACTAATGGTGCTATATTCTCCCTGTACCCAGAACCTAGATCCACGAGTAAGGATAAGAAAAAGATTTTTCATTACTGCTCATTAAAAACCCAAGCCCTTTTATAATAAAGTGTCTTTGCATGCCACAAAGACTCTTCTTGGAAAAAACTCAGTGGAACATGGAGGATGCTGGTTTAAGTAGATGTGATTCACAGTTGTGTCGGGTAATGAAAATCTTCAGATCACATACAATTGATTGATGACCACCATGCCCAATTATAAGAAAATACACTCTGTTCTTCCATGAGTAATATTCTTATTAAAACCTACTAGATAATAATAAATAATAAATGGAATATTTGATAAATATTATTTAATGAGCTTGTTGCCTTCCATTGAACCAATAAAAGATTCTATAGCCAGATAGTTCTCTGGGAACATTTTGATCTAGCACCCAAGATTGGAATACTTACTGTGTGTGTTGGATGTTATGTTAGTCTCTATAGATCATTGTGAGAGAAGACAGAATTCCTCACCTTGAGGTACTTGCCATCTACAAGAAAAGCTGGATAGACCAATACATAAACATACACAAAAGTACTGTCTCTTGGAGCCTCTCTTACAAATATTTGGGTGCATAATACATGCCACATGCTATTCTAAGGCTCAAGGAATATAGTGATAATACAGGGAAGACTTTGCCTTCAAGGACTAGATCTATACATTCTTATATCTTATCCAGTGCAACTTCCCCAACTTTGATCTTGCTATCTCCTCTATCTTGGTTGCCTTCTCCATCTTGTTCTGGTTTTCTAAATTTCACAAGGCCTGGGCTTCATCTCCCCTGTGAAATCTCCTACCCCAGAGATCTCCTCTTCCTCCAGCTCCTTTGACACTCACTGCCTGCTCCACTTTCTGGTTATTTATAAACTGCTCTACTATTGCTAGTTATGTGTTCACATGTGTATGAGTTGTCCTCTTAAGGGCAGACTTGGGTTTTGTTCATCCTTGAATCTCCTTTATCATCCAGTACCCAGAAATATGCCTTGCACGTATTAGATACTTCAAAATGTGTTTGGTAACTGGATAATTTTTAAATATCATAAACACACTACAAGCTTAATGGTGTAGGAGAATTAGTTAAATATAAAAAAAGATAACCCAACCATCTGAAAAAAATTGAAGTAATACAGTGTCTGAAATCCCATCATTAGAGATTTATGCCTCTAGAAAAGATTCCTCTGATTCTCTAAAAAGTACTTCTAGGAAAGGCAATACATTAAGTTTATTTCCTTAAGTTATTAGTAACTTATAAGTTTGATTCTCCAACAACTTACTGTTTGTCAGACACTGTGCTTGGTGTTGGGGTCCAAAAATGACTAAGAAACAATTCTACCTTGAAATGCTTACATGCTAGTCACCAGAATGTCTTTTTTATTATTATTTATTAAGGGGCTATGTCAAAACTGTGCAAAAGCGATGAAATACTTAGTCCTGGGAGATTGGTGGAAGGCTTCCTGGAAGAATCATCAAATAGCATTCCTCCAGGCTTTCTCTGCCTCAGTGCTGCCTCACTTCTCTGCTGGTAAACTCTTGCTACTGTCTCATCTGAGAAGCTATCCTTAAGCCTCACAGGCAGAATGAATCTCGCACTCCTTGGTGCTCCTAAACCACCTTGCCCAACTGTATTATTTCTCACATGTTATTGTGGTTAGTTGCTTGTGTCTATCTTCCCCAATCTAGACCACATAGATTGCAAACTTCCCATAGACAGAAGCCATTTCTCATTCACACTAGACTATCAAATTCTTATCACTGCTTGGCACATAATTAGATGGGAAGGCCACTGTATTATTTTAGTTGGCTGGAGGTCTCTTAGTTGTCACTGGGTCTCTGGCCCAGAGCTGGATTGTGCATCTCCAGTCCCTAAGTTGAGGCCAGCTAAGATGTAGAAAGCAAGAACTGCCTGCTGGTACCAGTGAATACTGAGAACTAATTCAAATAAGAATCCAGCCACCACTACTAGAATACTTACTGTGTTCCGGGTGCTTTACATACATGATCTTATTTACTCTGTGTAACAACTTTGAAAACTATTTCCTTTTATCAGCTGGGGAAAAGAGGCCCAGAGGACTAATCTGCCCAAGGTCAAATATCACTTAGAGTGGTCTGAATGTGAAGTATATCTTCTGTGTCCTGTTCCAATACAATACAGGGATTAATTATTCCTCATGAGAAGTGAAAATAAAGGTCCAGGGGTCACACATGAGAAGGTGGTAATCAGAGAAGTCTTCACGGAGGCCCAGACATATCTAGCCAATGAATGAACTGGAAAAAACATAGAAAGATCTTGAGGAGATGGCCTTCTTGGTACTACAAGGGATGCACCAATACTTGTCGGTGAGGTGAACACAGAAAGGGTAGGGGAGCCTTAGATACCACATTTAGGAGTCCTGGGTGTGTGTGTGTCTCCAGCCTTATGTATAGTTTCCTCTCTCTGGTCAATGAGGACGGTGAGAGAAGTAAATGCTCTTAGATGAGCCATCCTCAAGTGCAGGTGTAAAAAATGTGTCCCACACATCCAAGATCGTGTGGAGAGGATCTGTTTACCTTCTCTTCCCCAAAGTGGAGGAGATGACCATTTACTTCCCCACTAAGACTTGTCTCCAGCACCTTGTGGTGGGGGTGTGGGGGAATATCTTTTCCCCAGCGTTAAGGAAGCAGGGTGTAGTTCTTTCCATCTCACCATAGGGCATGTATGTGTGTGTGCGTGCGTGTGCGTGTTAGTGGAGATCAACTGGGGGTTGGGGAGATGACACCTTTATTCCCAGCTTTGGGAAAGGAGGTGGTACTTTTCTTTCTTACAACAGCGTGTGTGTCGCGAGATATAAGAATGGCTCCTTCACAACCTCAGAGCAGGGAGGCTAACACCTTTTCTCCACCCTAAGAGACTGAGGACAATTTCTGCATCTCCATCTCGGGTAGGAAGGACATGGCTCTTTTCTCCCCAATCAAAAGGCGGTAGAGGCTTTCGGCTCCCTTTTCCCCATTCTCGGTGAGCAGGACTGCCTCCCACGCCCTCCCCACAGAGTCACGCACAGGTTGCAGGAGGCCTGCCTCTCCCCTGCTCCAAGACCGCAGACTCGTAAGGCGTACTGCTAGGTGCTGGGTGCGCAGGCGGCGAGTCGGGGGCGGTGCCGGCTCTGCGGCGCGGGGGCGGAGCGATCGGTGGCCCCGCCCCCTGACCCTCCCGCTCTCTAGCGCTGAGCTTCGCACAGCCTGGCCCGCCCGGCCCAGTCCGCCGCGGCTGTCTGCTGGGCTCGCGTGCAGCGGACCCACTGTCAGCAGCCTCAGTCGCCGCCTCAGTCTTGCCCCTCGCGCCGCCCGGCCCCGCCGCCCAGTGCGCCCCCAGTCCCTCAAGCCAGATGATGAACTTCCTGCGGCGCCGGCTGTCGGACAGCAGCTTCATCGCCAACCTGCCCAATGGTTACATGACCGACCTGCAGCGCCCCGAGCCCCAGCAGCCGCCGCCGCCGCCCCCCGGCTCAGGCGCTGCCTCGGCCTCGTCGGCGCCCCCGGCCGCCTCGCCGGGCCCCGAGCGGAGGCCGCCGCCAGCCCCCGCGTCCGCGCCGCAGCCCGCGCCGCAGGCGGCCTCGGCGCCGTCGGTGGGCAGCAGCTTCTTCAGCTCGCTGTCCCAAGCCGTGAAGCAAACAGCCGCCTCGGCTGGCCTGGTGGATGCACCAGCGCCCGCGCCCGCCGCTGCCAGGAAGGCCAAGGTTCTGCTCGTCGTCGACGAGCCGCACACCGACTGGTAGGTGCCCGGCCGCCGCCACCGCTCGGGGCTTCTGTGGCCTGCCGGGGCAGCTGAGGGTTGCGGAGCAGATGGCTTCAGGGCGCCAAGGAGACCCATTAAAAAGAAGGGTCTGCGGGGTCCGGCTGCGGGGAGATGGGGGATGGGGGATGTTTGCGGGAAACGAGTCGGAGCATTGATGGACCTGGAAAGGTGAATCCTGAGGTAAAGTATTTCCTCAGTCTAAAATCCTTCAAGACACATAAAAGGAGCTACTTTATGCAACAGGGAAGAGTCTTAAGGAATAGTTTGTTTTTGAGGGAGGATGAAGGGGACAGACTTTTCAGCCTAGGCACGGAAAAGCTGATGTAAAAAATGGTCCCAGATCGCCAAAGGGACATATAAAGGTTCGACTTTATGAGGCACGAGTGAATTTGGAAACGAAATGGGAATTTTGCGTGGAGAGGATGAGAGGAGTATTTTTTCACCTTACCTGATGGAGGTTGATATCACAGATGTGAAAAAAAGGGAGCCGACAATCACAGATGTGGGAGCCCAGGTGTACATGGGTTTGTTCTTGTGCAGCACGGCTGAAGAACGTTTAAGAATAATAAAATTCTTGTATTTTGTGCAGCAGGATGGGGATTAGTGGATTTTAAAAATTTTGTTCTTTTGGTATGTTTGTGGGGAGTGGAAGTGATGGTAGCTTTTTTCTGGCTGGAAAGATGATGAGCAGGGTAAAATATTCTGGATCATTAGAGGGTCATAAATAAAAAGAGATCGGCCTAAATGCAGTAGACAAGGAACTCTAAAACTAATAATTATTATTAAGGGATATTCCAACTTAGAAAGGTGAAGGCTGGGGAGAAATGTTACCTCTGGCTGGTAAAAGCAGGAATGAGATCCATTTAAAATAAGTCAATTAAAAGAGGTTCTATTTTATATAGCAGAAAGTTGACCTAGGGGATTGCTGGGGTGGGTGATGATGATTGAAAATTGACTGTTGAAAGGTTTGAAGAAATGAAGAGGCCAGGAATATGGGTTGCTTTTTCTTCTGGAATACGGGGAGGGTTGTTTTTGTTTGTTTGTTTTTCTTTCTCACAGGAGTTGAGGTTGGAGACTGGACCTGAATGTTTCCTCCCAAGAGTGAAGCACAGAGGGACTGCAGAGCTGTCTGTCTCCATTTTCTCTTTTGGTTGCTTCACTGCTTTTCTTTCCCTATCATTTTCTCACTGGGAAACCCGGAGGGAGGGAGTGCTGGCTAGCGTGGGTGTAATGGAAGTGAAATGCAGGTGTGGAGATGTCCTCCTGCTGGCCCCTAATATGACCATTCTGAATAGTCATTTGGGTGAGTTGTGTAAGTTGGCTTTTTCTCAGGACAGTGGAATAGAAAATCTGAAGGAATCTTTGTTAGGAAAAAAAAGTCACAAGCAAGAGTGTGATGGGGAAAGCATAAGAGTATAAATGATGGTGTCATTGATAGCTCCCTAGGATAGTTATGCTGATTCAATTTAAATCAACAAGTGCTTATTAGTGGGAAGAGAAGGTAAACTAAGCTTTATAGAGCATCTGTTATATGCCAAACCCTGTACTAGGTGGTGTAATACATATATCATTGAGTTCTCACCACAAACTAAGGTTTAGCAAAAGTAAGCAATGTGTTCATATAGTCATTAAGCCAGCAAGAACCAAGATTTGAACTTAGGCCCACTTGACTCCACTATTGCCATTGCACTGTTATATTGCCTCGTTATTATTATTGTTATTAGCAATATTAATAATAGGTTCCTTCGAGGGGCTAGGCAATGTAGGGGCCTTACAGAGAATTCACACTCAAATTTGGGAGACAAAATGGAAACATGAAACAATTAACAGAAAGGAATTTAGAATTATTAGTTTAGACTAGCGTTTCAGGCATTCAATAAATGGAGTGATTAGTGAAGGCTGAAGTTATTGGAGAAAGCTTCACAAAATATGAGTCTTGAAGAGAGGCTAGGAAAAGAAGAGGAGAAATGGGAATGACATTGATGTTTCATTTTCTATGCAAGAATCCCATCCTCTTGCATCTTGTCCTGATCTGTCCAATTGAAGGAATTTGATTTGGGTCTAATTACTAGTTAGCTACCTGCAGTTAGGAAGATACTCATTTGTATGGGTATGATGAGACTGCTGTAGATTTGTGTTTAGTTCTAACTGCTTCAGTGGCTTGAGATTTTAAACTTTCCTTGGATACTGTTATTCTCTAGGAAGACTGCCTGGCATGAAATAGGGAATTTGCCTTGCCCTGAAGACTAGATCTGATGAAAGTAATAGGAGCCACTTACCTATGGGCCTACTCTCAACTGTTTTCTGGTTTTTGACAGCAATTCTGTGTTTCTGTGCTTAAGAGCAATTCTCAGAATTGTAGTTTGTTTTCTAATGTGTCTAAATTTGTTAAAAACATCTTGGTTAAATATTGAATAGTTTTATTGAAAGGTTTCTGAGTTAAAGAGCAGGGACCTGTTTATGACAAGCACAGTGACTTAAAAGGTGCTTTTTTCTCTAAGGGCTGATTTTAGTAAGTTTGGCTCACAGTTTAAGCTACCTAGATAGTATTCAGTGAGCAGGTGTTGTTATATATTGACTATTATCTTCCTGATACTTGAATAGGAACCCAGAGTGTAGCCTCTCAGTAGAATCTAAGAATATTGGGCCTGTCTGAATTCTAAAATGCTAAAATAAAGAGAATTGTAACAAGCATTTAAATAATTGGAGATTTAAAAGGAGAGCATAAAATAGGCAGCCTCTCTGAGTAGCCTTAATACATAGCAGATTCCTTTGAATTTCTGTCAGTGTAATTGTGGTCATTGAAATTTGGGGAATTTACCACTGACCAAGTTGATGTAGAAATTGAAGGCGTTTCTCTCTTTTGCTTGAAATGTGTTTTCATTGGTTGCTGAGATCTTTAGATTAATTGCACACTAAAGGATCATTGAAAAATGTATGTTTCACTAAAAAAGTGAAATCAAGCCCATTATATATCTTATTAGTAATTATTATTAGTGATTTATATATATGCAAACCACTAATTATTTAAAGATGTATATGTATACATATGTGCTTAAATAAGGAACAAGTATCCATTTCTAAATATTGTTTTTTTCCTGTGTATTACATTCTCACTGGTGAAGAGGTAAGTTTTCTCTCAGATCTCCCCTTGAATTTTTCCAGTGACAAATCTGGATTTCCAATCCCAGTGACAAAGTAAATTTTTTTTATCCTACCATGTCTTGGTGTTTGATTTAAAATCAGTACAGCATAGAAATTCTAAAGATTATGTAGATTATCTAGGCATGAGTCATTGTACTTATTTTCTAAGATCTCTCTGTCCAGTTGGGTAGATAAGATGATAACATGTTTTAAAAGGTTACTAAAAACTGCCCCTTGTATTCAAAGTATGGTTCTTGGATCAACAGCACTGTCATCAACCAGGAGCTTTTTGAACTATAAGATTATCAGGTCACACCTCATGCCTACTGAATAATGATTTGCATATAAATAAGATCTCCAAGTGATTCACATGCACATTAAATTTAAGATGCTCTGAACTAAAGGGTATCTGATTAGTGCTAAAGATCTGGTAATACTGCTAGCTGCTATCATTTATTGAGTAACTGCTATATACCAGATGTTTTACTAAGCTCTTTACACATATTGTTTAATCTCTTCCACAGCAATGTAGTACTACAGAAATTTAAAAGAGTGAGAGATGGATGTGGGCTAGAGTGGGAGGGAATGCTTCAGGGAAGTAGTAAATTTGAACTGAGCCTTGAAAAATTTGAATCAAAAGAGATTGGTTTGAGTCAATCCAGACAGTGGGTAACTAAAGTTACCCACTGTAAGGAAACTATAGTGGCAGAAAAGAGAGAGACAATGAAGAGACTGGATTGATGCATTTTCTAGGCAGCACCTGTTTCTCTTCTTTTCTGGTTAGTCTTTTGGCATATTATAAGAATAGAGGAATTCAAAGTACAGTGGTCTGGATGAGTGCTTGTGAGTGGCTCTAGAAAAATATTCAAGTTGGAATTTGGAGGGAAAGCTCAAGTGAGGCCTGAGGCTCCTCTCCAGTAACTATTTTATTTATATGTTCTGTTTCTAATACAACAATTTCATAGAATTTCATTGTTCATACCAGCAGTAGCCTATAGCTTAGAATTTTAGGTTGCAGGATCTGGGAGATTATCTGGGTTACATTATAAATGGGGGAAATCTTGATTTAAAGAAGAATGGTGAATTGTCCAAGGTTACTCAGCTAGTTGAGGGAGGAGACCAGACTGGAATGTAGAACTTCAGTTTCTCTACTAAGCTTTTTTTCCCACTATACCACAGTTTTGCAGTACCTCTTTATTTTACTTTCTACTTTCCTTTTATCTTTCTCAATCTCTGATGCTCTCAAGGACTGATAGGGACTTTTGATCATATATTTTTAGCATGTTAACTTGAAGGAGCCTGAATTATCATCTAGCCCAGAAAAATGAAATGATTCGTCTAAGGTCATTTAGACGAATTAAAGAGTTAATCAGAGAATGGAGATTAGAACTCACATCTTCTGACTCCAACCTAAGCTTCTTTCAACTTTTAAGTCACTCTTTGAGTAGATTACTTAAATTATTCCCTTTTATTTTTCTTAAAAATACTGTTTGTATCTGCTTCTCTTAAAGATTCATCATGTTGTTAGTGTTTAAAAAAGAACTATAGGAGTATATCACACTGTATTTACACCAGCTATTTCACTGTCTTATTTATGTTATTAATATTTCAGCAAAGGTCATTGTAAAATGGTTGAAGGGGACTCTTAGAGAGCTAGTCATCAAAATCTAGCAATATGATAAAGTTAATAGGATCGTGCTACAATAATGACCTTCCTTTCAGGGACCTATTTTTTACCTTCATGTCCCTGTCTACCTAAGATTGCTTATTATCTTTCTGTACCCAAGTTCAGATCTGTAGTAACATTAGCATTTCCAGTATCTTGCTAAGCAAAAAGTAATTAAGGCCTAATAGGAAGTTTCCCAGAATTGCATGCCTTCCCTTCAAATTTACAAAACAGTTTTGCTGGGATATGATTCAGTGCAGTTGAGCATTTAACACAAGCCAGGTGCTAGGGAGACAAGGATAAGTTGGACATAGGCCTTGTCTACTGGCATCTTCAAGTCTAGTAGGGGAGAGGATAGACATTTAATTAAGATTATGACATAGTATAATAAGTAGCATACATAGGGTGGTATGGATCTGTTCTGAGGAATGAAGATGTTGAAATGTTTGTACCATTCAAAATGTGCCATTGTGTATTCTTAGGTAAACTACTTTGTTTCTTTGGGTTTTGGTTCTTTAAAATCTCAAATGCGATGATTGAAACAGATTCTCTAACTTCCTTTACAGAACTTTGTTATTTCCATGTTACAGTTTTTGTGCCATTTTCTTTTAGAAACTTTAGCTCTTTAATTTATTCTACGTAGCAATGCTTGTTAATCTTTGGAAAAAGAGGCATAGGTTATTAAATGAGTAAACTTGAATGAGAAGCTCATCTTTTAGTACTCTCCATTCAGTACCACCTTCTTAACAGTATTGCTACCGTGTGGTATCCTGAAAAAAGAGGACAATCCTATAAGGCCTGCTGTGTATTTTCTCTTCATGTGATGGAATTTGCTCCTCAATGGCAAATTGGAGATGCTAACAAATTCCACAACATAGACCCATTGTCTTATTTTATCTTCACAATGATTCTGAGCAGTAGATAGAATATCCATTTCGTAGAAGAATAAAGAGATTCATAAAAGTAATCACTTGCCCAAGATTATATAGCTATGAAGCTGAAGTGTCAGTCTCTGAACTCAGATTGAGAGATTCCTAAAAAATAAATAAATAAATTTGCCAGCAGAAAGTTATGAGATAATTTTTTCTTATAAAAAAGGTTTCTTTTCCAAAAGGATTTACCATATCACTTATTTAAATAGTAAGTGCCCTACTGCTTTTGAACTTATTCAATTTACAAAGATTTTATATACACATAGCTTTTTCTGGATGACATTCATTCCAAAGAGTGAGAATATGGTTAAATGCAATGGCCTTAGGGTGGAGAGTTGCATCCTGTTTTTTGTGTGTTTAATGGCATGCACACCATGTGTACACTTCTAAATCTTGTGAGTGAGACTTTCTGCATGCTTATTGGGTGGCATTGTCATACTTTGTTTTTAACTTCCCACATATGAAATTGATTACATAACTTTAGAGAGAAGAGAGAATGATAAAGAAGGCTTTTCTGTCCTGCAGACACTATTTCAGTGCAGCAGGAAGAATTAGTCAGAACAGGGCAAGTGACTTAAGGGGAGAATTAAGTGAGCAAGTACCAGAGATACTTGAACATTAAAGATGTTCATACAGCATGACTAAAGATAGGAAATGTATTGGCCTCGGTATTCCTTGACAGCAGATATTTCTTATATTTTAATCAGTTCACATAACATTGTAAAGCAGATTATGATTATATTCAGTCATCCTACCCTTTTCTCCTCTTTCGGCAGCATGAAACAGTATAGACATATAGAATTAAGGGTCAAATGACCTAGGGTTGAGATTTAGCTCCACAGAACCATATCCTATGCATAACCTCTTTGAGACCTCCACCTCACCCCATTCAACAAATTTTCGTTGGGGACCTGCTATATGCTAGACACCAGAGTAACCCAGACAAAAGTTAGTTTCCTTATCAGTAAAATAGGGATAGTATCTCATAGCATCGTTGTGAAAATCGAATAAAATAAGGTTCTGAAAAAGTACTTTGTAAAGTTTAAAGTGCCATAACAGTGATCGTTGTATCCTTCCCTGTTTCCAGAATAGGGACCTAACTTGGTCCCTTTTTTTGAATTCCCCAAATTTTATTGTATGGGTGATTGTCTGTTTTGCACACTTCAATGATAGGGAATATTTCTGCTTTTGTGTATTTTAATTGAAGACCACAGTCTCAAGGACAAAATCATTGGAGGCTTTCTTTTGAAATTTTTAAAAGGCATTGTAATTTAGTGGTTTTTTTTTTTGTGGTTATTGTATTTTTTTTTTTAAAGAGAGAAGCATTACCAGTTTGACTCAGCTATATTTAACAATTAGGGACAGGACCACATAAATATTTTAGTTAATAAATGAAATGAATTCTAAAATAGCTCTACCTCAGTTTTACTTGTGACTAATTATGGAAGGGTGGTTACAGAGGGAAATTAAGGAAGGGAGATATATACTTGCTTTTAACCTATGTTCTTTTCTATGTTCTATGTTGTACCTATGTTCTTTTCCCCTAGCCAATTCATCTTTCATATGCTTTCAGAGTATTCCTAAACAAAACAAAAGCATTCACAGACCTTATTAAGTTAATTTCTTCTGTAACATACTGTTACTCATTAGACGTATTCATAATCTGGACCCAGTTTATCTTTTTGCTATGCTTTCAAACTTTTGCTTAGTCTGGATTACATGTTTGACTGAACACATACTTGACTTTCAGGATTCTCTGCTATTATTACACAGTTGCCTTTGGAATGATCTTATTCTGCCTCTCTCTCTTGCCTCAACACTCATTTTCTTTATTTCATTTTCAGAGGATGTGGGTACTGAATATTGTTTAAAAAAGACCTGTCCACTCCTGCCTTCTCCATGACTTTGCTCAAAATTTTATCCCTTGTTCCTTCTGTTCATACTCTCATTTAATACTGGTTGCTTCTACTAGTTGCTCCTCCTGTAATGAAGAAACAAGTAAAAACTCCTCTTCATCTTCATAATCATTTGTTCAGACATGAAAGAAAATCTTTATCTTGTTGGTACTTCCTTCTCCCATATTTTTCTTATGCACTGAAATTGGGCTTCTGCCTTCTTCATAATACTGAAATTCGTCTTGCTAAGTAATCTAAGGTGCTAAATCCAAAGAATGTTTTGGTCTATACCTTCACTGTTTATCTTCCATCTGAAACACCTTGGCTTCTGCATTCTTTGTTCTCTTCATATCTGTTCTTTTAAGGTTTCTTCTTGCTCTTCTTGTTCTTTTCCTTTGCCTACCTCCTTAAATGTAGGTGTTCTTCAGGGCCCCATTTTCTGCCCACTTTTTTCACTCTACACCTTTCTGGTCCATATACTCTCAAAAAGTCAATTACCTCTGAAATGCAATCAGTTCACATATCTTTACCTTTAGCCTAGAACTTTGTCCTTATCTTTGGACATATGTTCATTTGTCTCCTGGGCATCACCATCTGGGTGATTAAAGGTAACTCAAGGTCATTTGTTTCAGTATTGACTTCCTTATCTTTTCTTACTATTCCAGTTCTTCTCATATTCTTTCAATTGGCAATAGCGGTGGTCACCTATTTTAATTTCTTTCACTTTTACCTAGAACTTCTGCAGATCTTATCATGCTTTCCACTTAATAGCTTGAATGAACTATGTAAAATGCAAACTTGACCTTTGCACTCCTTTGCTTAAAGCTTTTTAGTGTCTTTCCATGTCCTATAGTTAAAGTTCATGGCACTGCCATGATTTGACCCCTGCTTATTTCTCCAACCTTCTATTTCCATCCCTAAACTTCAATTTTCAGCAATACTGAACTTTTTGAAGTTTGTACACACATTATGGCATTCCTCCTCCTTGTCTTTGTTTATGCTGTTTACTCCTACTGGAATTGCCTCACCTCCTTTTTCCTTCTTTTTCTTGACTAAACTCATTCATCTTTTGGAACTGAGTTGAATATTTTCTTTTCCAGAAATCCTTCTCTTACCCCCTAGATTATATTGGGTATCTGTGCTCCCTCCATGCCCTCTTTCAGCCTGGTGGATATTTTTATTACTAGACTCAACACAATGATCTGTTTATGTGATAATGGGTTCTTTGAAGACAGGCTTAGTGTTTTATTCATTTTTTTTTTGTATCCTTAGCATCCAGCAGAGTGTTTGATACATAGTTTGAGATTAGTAAATCTTTGCCAAATTGAGTTAAGGAGAGAGAGATCCAGAGAATGAGAAAAGGGATAGAAGAGAACAATGGCAGAGAGACATATTGTAGGGTTTGAAGTATACATTATTATGTTGGAAGTCATGCTTATTCACTATAACTATAATGAACTTTAGAATACTTTGGATCTTATACTCTATGAAATACAAATTAACTTAATTATTAATTTCCAACCAGTTCAAATCATAAATCTTTTGAGATCTAGTTCTGAATGAGAGCCATAGCAGCCCACAATACTGGAAAGTATTATCAGGTCCATGGCACCTTTGAGCAGAACAAAGAAAATGGAATAAAACTGAGGACCAGGTTTCTCTTATCTCACCTATATTAATGTTTGGCTCTCAGGGAGCCCATTTTTCTGAAGTTAATTCTTTCTTACCACATCCAGAGCACTTTTCTTTCGGTGCATAACTCCAATCTTGAGCCACTCAAGCTGCTTGTTTCTTTCTCTGTAGTGAAAATATTCCTTTAGTTTATCTAAAGCATAGTTGTGAAGAACTAAAACAGTATTATGACTGAAAAATGTTGAAAGTACACAGTAATCTTTTCATGATCTGACTCTGCTTACCTCTACATTCTTACCTTTCTTTGAGTCTCTACCCACTTTGACATAACCCTGATAAACTACTTAGATTGAACTGAATATGCCATGCCCCTGCATCCTTATTTATACTGTTCCTGTTACCTGAAAGGCTTTTCTTCTCCTGTGTCTTTGCCTGGACGATTCTGGATAATCTTTAAGACCCAGGTCAGTTGTTGACTCTTCTGAGGTCAGGACTAGACTTAATCCTTTCTTAAATTCTTTAAATTTGTGTTATAAACCATAACAACTTGCTTACCTCTCATAACAATTAACACATTGTCTTGTAATTAGATTTTATTTGTCTGTTTTCTCATTTCCCCACATTCAAACAATGAGATACCCTTAAGAGCAATGACTATAACTTTAATTTCAGTATCCCCAGCATTTGGTATGATAAAGAAAGTTTTCAGTAATTATTTGTTGGACCAATTAGTGACCTACGAAAAAAATTATGAATATGCAAATGATGAGCAAAACAACTCTTCAGCTTCTTGTAAATATAAACAAACAGTAACTGCTTTAACTAAAGTGACTAGTCAATAAGAACTATGTATTAAAATCTTTTTTGTAAACTATAAAGTGCTATAAAAGTTATTATTGGTACTAGATTAGAGTATTCTACACCCTCCCTTAAATGGGGCTGATGATGTACCTGCTCTACCTCTCTAATTCACCCTTTTCTGATGTGCATAAATACCCCATGCATGCTCTTTCTTTCTGGAGAACAGCTATCATGCTCTCCACTTCTTCCCCTTTCTTAGCATAGGCACTAAAATATCTGTTTACTTGAGCTTTTCTCAAATTTTAGGTTGTTCTTTTTCTTTTCTTCCTTTTCTTTAGGGACCATTCTCAATTCCATTCCTTTTAAGCACTGCTACAATCCCTTTCCAGGATATATACATTTAATAGTTTTGCTGTTCTGGGGACTTGAAAACTTTATATAATAACTTTAGCATTATTTAATCATATACAAAGAAGCTTGGGCTTTGTTGGAGGAAATTGAGGTCTCCTTTCTCTAGTGTGGACTTGAATCCTTGGAGGGTCATAATTGTAATACTAATGATAATACAGCTGAAGACCATATTCTTTTATTCTTCTAGGTTCTGGTGATAGTGAGTCTTTTTCTTTTTGGACCCTGTGGTATGACTCTAGGAATTCATATGGATATATTTCCTTCTTCAGTCCCTATCACCCTCTGATGAATGGCTGATGGTGAGATTTTAAGTTCTATAGGGTGCTGTGTTCACTAACATTTTATTTGTTGGACAGAAGGGCACCAATGAAAGATGGATTTGCTAATCAATCAGCAAATAGCTACTAACTCTAGTGTTTTAATTGCCACGAAGGCTATAAAAGCAGTGGAATACTAGGAATCAGATAAGTAATTATAGAATATATGCTTTTAGTTTTGAGAATGTGTACAGAGCTCAAGGGAGTAAAATTAGGATAGTATAGCAGAAAGAGCATGAAAGCATTTAGAATATCCCTATTCACATCTCTGCTAATTATTTGTGTCATCATAGGCAATTTAACTCTTTAAGTCTCAATTTTTATTTCAAAAATTCGGGGTTTGGGCTAAGTTATCTTATCTTCAGAGGCCCTTAGAAATCAAGTTGGATTGTTCAGAGAAGGAAAAAATAACTGTGGGCTGGAGAAGTCAAAATGTGTCATAGAAAGAGTAGATATGAGCTAGGCTTTGAAGGCTGAGTAAGGAAGAAGAGAGGCATTTTAGTTAAAAGGAAGAGAAAGCAAAAGCGTAACAACAGTAATGAGTAAGATGTGTGCAGAGGAGATTTAGGCTAATTGGTGTATAGTTTTAGGGCAGGGAAGACAGGAAGAGAAGTTAGGATAAGCAGGTGGGAAAAATGATGATAATGTATTAGTTGTACTATTCAATAGGCAGTACTATTCTAAGTAGATGTATTAACCCAATTACTAGGTTATAAAACAGATTACTATTATTAAACTGATTTTATAAATAAGGAAACTATAGTTTAAAGTGAATCCAGGATTTGAACCCAGGTAATCCAACTCTGACTTCATGTCTTAAGCACCATGCTGTGTAATCACTAGATAACAGTTTCCAATTTCTTCTTGCCACTGAACACCTTGGTGTGTCCTTTTCTCAATGACACAGACACGTTTGATCTTGAGCAATTTTTTGCTTTCTCATAAACTCAATTTATTTACCTATAATAAAGAGATAAAATATCTCCTAAAATATTCTTATGAGAATCAATTGAAGTAAACTATGAAAATGTTTAACATGGTAACTGGCACATGATAAATGTTCAATAAATGTTCTACTATGACAAGCAGATTTTCATAGCAGCTTTAAGACAACAGTTTACAGTGTGAATATTTATAGGAGACTTCAAGTCAAGTAAAATTGTAGACAGATTTCCATGACACTAAAAATAATTTTGAAAAATAAGACAAATCTAGATTAATATTTTTTCATTTTGGTTGGAGTAGATTGTTGCACTTAGTTTAGAAAACTTTGATGACTAGTGTTTTGAAATTGTCTCTGGAAAGATGTTTTTACAATGGCTTATTTGTAGAAGCTTTATACTTTGAGCATTATCACATTTGTTGTCTCTTTTAATCCTCCACACAGAAGTATTTGTGGGGTGGTAATTAATGTTATTTTTATTTTACTTACTTATGAAAGAATTTTACTTACGTATGAAGGGAAGTTAGGATGTTTACCCAAGCTCACATAGCCGGGTCAGTGATAAGAGTCAGGATTAGAACTCAGGTCTTTGACTTTGGATCTTCTGGGCTTCCTAGACTGAGTTGCGTGTGACATGGAGCTAGCCAATTTAATCGGAAACTTGTATCATGTGGGCAAAATAACAGTTCTCCTAGCCATTTAACAAACCAAGAGTATTTAGCTTAATGAGCTCCCTTTAGTGCTACCTTGTGTCAGAAACTGCTTACACAAAAAGCCAGGGAACAGTGCAATGGAAGATGGTGACAGGAAGGTTGGTTGAGACTGGTATTTATCTCCTCTGGAAAGAGTAGAGCCAAAAGACTTCAAGAGGCATTATGATGTTCTGGAAAGCATAGGAGATTTTGTAGTCAGAAGATCTGGGTTTAATTCAGGTCATTGCAAGTTGCTTTTCTTTGAATCTCAATTTCCTCATCCTTAAATTGGAGTAATAATACGTGCTCCCCTTTCTTCATAGGATTGTTGTGAGGTCCAACTGTAAACCATAACACACACACAACAGGTTTAAATATATATACAAATGGAAACTGAAGCAACAGATGGGCTTTAGTAGATATGAGGAAGAATTCCCTACTTAATTTCCTCTTAAGTGTTGCCATGGGAAGTTTTTGTGGTTATTAGAAGTAAGAAGCTGTGGAGAAAATAGTTTTTGCCTCATAATCAGGGCTTTTAGTTCTAATCAAAACTATGGAGGTGGTGAATTTTGTGCTTTTACTTTTCTGTGCCTGCTCTTCCCACTTACACCTTTCATTCTGTGTCTATGGACGTATGTCCCATGACCCAGAATTTATTCCAGAGGTGAACATATTTTCTGAAACAAAATTGGAAAGTGAGGTCTTATTTTTCAGTGCAATAAATAGTATGAGAGATTTTTAGATACTGAAATGTGGAGATTTGGAAGAAATTTTGATGGTTGAAGACAATACAATTGAAAACCTGAAATCAGGAGGTTCTTGAGAATTGTAGGCCAAATTTTTGTTGGCATCTGTATTTTCTAGATTTTAGTTTTCAGCAGGCTGAGTTAATCTTAGCTCTACTATGAATTGTTAGTAGTTATTGGTAATCCATTTTCAGGTTTTCTTGTTTTCATAGAAGGAGGTGGAAAATAGAAAAACTGCTTCAACCCCAACTAATGAATAGTGGAATTTCAGCACTAAGATTGGGAAAAAGGAGAAAAATTCTTTATTGCCGCCGGCCTACATGAAAAGTCTACTCTTTTAATGATTTAGCAAAGTAGGATGAGACTGATTTCCTGTAACCTCCAGATGACTTATGTAGTCATATTTGCTTGAAAAACGCACTCAACTTAACTTTGACCTTGGAAATTGTAGCATTTGTGATTCTGTAATAAGGTCATATATTTAAATAAAACTTTATAATTTTTTATATACTTTGATTTGCATGTATCATCTCATTTGATTATCACCTTAACTTTGTAGGTACATTGGTATAATTTTCTGTTTTGATTAGAAACAGGAAATTGGAAAAACTGAGGCTCACAGAGATTATGATTTGCTTAAAGTTACATGACATCTGTAGAGCTGCATCTAAAATATAGATTCTTCTCTCTCTACCCTTTTGTCCTTACTCAGTGCTCCTTTTCTCCATGCAGCTAAACTTCTTTCCAAGCTCTGCATTAGTCAATTATGTACTTTTGCCTAAAAGCACCAAGGATGGATAAAAAAATTTCTTAAGCTGAAAAGAGCCTATATGATCTGTGACAGGTGTTGCGTAGGTTGGTTGAAAAATAACATAAAGGTTGTCTCCTTTCCCTATCTGTTTTTGTTGTCAAGAAAGGAGATTTTCACACCAGAGCTCAATTCCTTTAAAGCTTCTTATTTTCTTTGAACCTGAAAATTTATTTCTTAACCAGAGCTTAGGGTAGTGTCAGACTTAAGTGCCCACTAAGAACACTGTTCACTGCTAACCTATTTTTTTCTTCCCCTCTTTTTTTTTTTCCATATTGCCAGTCTCTCTTGCTATACTTCATACTTCTCTTAGTTCCAACTGTAGTTATGTGGAAGGTACTGGGAGTCAAAACACAGTGAAGTAGGGGGTAGGGAAAGGATATGAAGCTCTTGTCCTTTCTGACTTCATACATTGCCCCCAAATCCTGGGAGTATTCTGCTCTGCCCACTTTCCAAGATGCTCTGCTTTTCTCCAGATTCTTTCGAAGCAGAGATCTAGGCAGTGGCTTCCCAGAGACATTTTAATGGGTTGATTTGTTTTTTTCTAGTTAGAGCTTGGAAACAGGCATATAGAGATCAGCCTTTTGTTTGTTTTTATTGGTTCACTTCCCCTCCCCTTCTTGGGGTTATTTATTTATATTGAGGTTTCCTATTTCATTAATTGTTCAGTAGGAACTGGTGCTATAATAATGAGAACAAGAGACTTTGTCCTGTCTTCATAAAGCTTATAGTTTGTTGGGAAGATAGGCAATTAAACAAGCAATACGATAGTGTGATTTATTGTTATATCAACATGACTAGACTAAGTTTTAAATAGGATATGTTTCTTTCATAATTTCATTATAGCAATAGAGCATCTGCTTTCACATTTTTCCATATTTTCTTCCAGTATTTGTTCATATACAAACATTTTTACATAATTTTTATATAATTTCATATTTTGTTTTTTCACTTATAAATATCTTTTACATATTACACAGTCTTAATAATTATATATTTTTTTCATAGATGTTGTATCATGATTTATTCAATTATATTTTATTAGAGAACTGTTGACTTCTAGTTTTTATCATTATTACCTATTAAGACTGTAGGCATTCTCAATTTTCAGAATAGGAACTAGTTGACCAAAGGTTATGTTGATATATGTAGCTTTTGGTAGATATTGCTATACTGCTTTTGAAGTCGATCAGCCATTTTTACTTCACTTTTCAGCATGCAGTATTATCTTTTAAAGTGTTGGTATAATAGGTATAAAAGCAGAATTTGAGTATTTTAACATGTACTTCTATGAGCACAGGTAAGGTTGAATGATTTCCATGATGTTCGTTTATAAATATTTTATATGAATTATCTTGCCTTTGGCAGTTTACTTGGTTTGCTTACTTTGTGGTTCGATTTTGAATGAGACATTCATTGTCAGTGAAATGGAATGAATGGCAGTGGCTAGAATGTCTTCTTGGGGATTTGCTCTAACTTAGCAAAAAAAAAAAAAGAAAGAAAAACAACTTCTGTGATTGTGGAGTCAAGAATCAGATTCTTTGAGCTAAAGTCAATACTGTGTGTTGGACTGATATCTATGGAGTCTGCACTAGACTGTGGGATCCTTCAGGGCAAGGGCCATGTTTTATTCTTTGCCTCAGCATTTAGCAGCCTGGCTAATAGTAGGCCTCAAAAATTGTTGAAGGAGTAGGGGCCATAAATGGTCGTCTTCTCCAAATAGTCTCATATTGCCTAAAATTTCACTGTTTAAGATTAATTCTTTGGATCTTAAAGACTTTCTAATCTTGGAGGACTTTAGGAATGTTTTAATACCTATATGAGGATGAATGTGGTGGTCTCAGGTAACATACTGGAGATTATAACCACAATATGAGAGCAACACTTAGTAGGGATGGAATATAGAATAGACAGTGGTGGTGGTGCAGTAGAGATGAGGCAAGGGGGATGCTCAGAAGGTTACTAGGAATTTGTCAGAAATAAACCTCATCAATTGCAGAGAATCTCAGGAATATGAGAGCTGGAAAGTAATCTTTCTGATCCTCTGAGCCTTGGTATACTTGCATGTAAATATGGATGAGAATGCCTACCTTCCATGGTTATTGCGAGACTTTGTTAAAATTAAGTAGGTTATGAAAGTGCTTTGTAAATTTTCAAGTGCTATGCAAATAAAAAAAATCATTATCATCATCACCATCATGTAGAAACCAAAGAACAGAGAGATGAAATTACTTGGAATTTTTTCCCAGGAACTAGATTTATTCTTCATTTTGTAGCCAATCTTTATCATTTGAAGATGAACTTGAAATTTCTAAAGTATTATTTCGCTCCCAAAGAAATAATGAGAAAGAATGGGGAGTAAATAGACTTTGTTAAGCTTTTTATCCCTTTAGTAAGTTATTAGCTTTTTTCTGCCCAGGTCCTTTTCCTAGAGGAGAATGAAGCACAGCAAAAAGAGAGAGACAAAACAGTATGAGTGTGACAAAGCGTGGGTCATGTGCAGAGGTAGGAAGTGAATTGATTGAAACAGTGAGTTAAGATAGAAGGAATCATAAATTGATCCTAGAATAGTAAGTAGCTTGGGATCCAATATAGAGAACCTTGAACGGAAAGCTCAGAGAATTTTCCTTAACCTATAGTTAGTGGTGAGTAGTAAAGGTTTTGGAGCAGAGGATGACTCAATCAGTGCTTTGCTTAGGAAGGCTTATCTGAAGACAGTGTTGAAAATGGGAAGGAAGAAGAACTCCTGTAGGCCTGGAGATCAGTTTAAGAGCATTTTTTGATTGTCCGGCTATGAGATACTGGAGGCTTGTAATAAGACTATGGAAGTGGAGAAGAAAGAATGGATACAGGGATGTCAGAGAGTATTGTCCTAGGCCAAAGGAGCTCTGGGACTTTATGACAGTCATTCCATTCTCTCTGTCAAGAGGTTGGTTTTGTTTTGTTTATAAACTTAAAAAAAACTTGAAATATAAAAGTGCACAAATAATAAACATAAATAGGGGCACAAATATACAACATAACCAGCACCTGTTAAGCTTCTATAATGCTCTTTTCAGTCATTACTTCACCCCTTCAAATAGATAACCACTATTTTTACTTCCTTTATCACATATTTATTTTGCCTGGGTTTTGAGCTTTATTCAATAGACTCTTCAGTATAAACCCTTTTGATTCTGGCTTCTTTTGTTTGACAGTGTGTTCATGAGATTCACCTGTTTTCTTGTATGGGACATTATTTCATTCTTTTTCATTGCTCATTTGTATTCTATTATATGAATGTACCACAATTTAGCCATTCTGCTGTTAAGAGATAAATTGTTTCCATTTTGGATTTGTTATAAATAATGCTGCTATGAACAATTCTTGTACATGTCTTTTGGTGATTATAAACTCTTGTTTCCCAGCTAGTAATAGAATTTGCTGAGTTATGGCATATGTATATTGAGCTTTAGTTGATGACCAACAAACAGTTATAGAGTTTTAAGAGTTTATTTGTTTATACTCCCACTAGCAGTATATAGCTAAGGATGCTATAACACATACCATAGGCTGAGTGGCTTAAACAACAGAAATTTATTTCTCACAGTTCTGAAGGCTGGAAGTCCAAGATCAGGGTGCCAGCATGGTCAAGTTCTGGTGAAAGTCCTCTTCCTGGCTTGTAGATGCTTCTTTGTTCCTGTATCCTCATATGATGGAGAGAGAGCCCTGGTCTCTTCAATCCCTTATAAGGGCATCAAGTCTTATTAAGGGGCTCTTCCCTTATGACTTTATCTAAACCTAATTACCTCCTAAAGGCCCAGCCTCTAAATATCATCACATTGGGGATTAGGGCTTCAACATACGAATTTTGAGAGGTATATAAATCTTCATAATGAGTTATATAGTAACACAGTATTGCAGTATTTTAAATATCAAAGGCTTCCATGTTATAAGAAACTTGAACAGAGAGGGATATACCTAATATCCTAAGTGATTTTACTTACATTGTCTCATTTAATTAAATAATATATAAAGTGTGAGATCAGTGTTACTGTACTATTTTTATAGGCCAGAAAACTGAGACTCAAAGTTTCAGTTAGATAGCTCATAAATGCCATTAAGAATCTAACCTATATCTGCTTGAATCCAAACCAGTCTATCACAAGGAAATTGCAGTTTGTCAGTGAAATGTCCGTCCTTCCTTCCTTCCTTCCTTCCTTCCTTCCTTCCTTCCTTCCTTCCTTCCTTCCTTCCTTCCTTTTCTTTCCCTCCCCCCCGCTCCGTGTGTGTGTATGTGGATAGAGGGTGCTCTTCTTGATGACGCTGAAAGCACATCATATAGATGGCCCCCTTCTGAGATCTAGTACTTTTCTGCCTTTGCAAAGAGCAGTGTTCCAAACAGGCATCTCCCCCTACCTGTGCCCTCCATGCCTCCCCACTGAATCTCTTAGCAGCTGGTCATTAAGGCTGTCTCAAGGTAGGTATTATACTGGCACATCTTCTGCTCCAGCTGGCAGGCTGACAGAAGAAGCTTCCATAGAATTTTTAAGGCTAGCCAAGCCTTTTAATTGTCTCTCATCAGTTTTCTTATAGCTGTTCTCCAAAAAGTAGGAAGGCAGGAATGACATCTAAAAGAGCTGGAAAGAATGCAGGAGACCTAGGTCTTGGCCCTAAGAGGAAAACTGCTGTATGCTCTTGAAAACCATGTTTCCCTTCTCTTGACCCAGGTTTTCTAATCTATAAAAGGAAGGCCTTGGATTTGGATTAGTTGTTCCTTGGGCCATCATCAGAGCCAAGTGTGGGAAGATCCAATTAGGAGATATTTTGGATTCTCTATATATTATGACAACTAGAGCAACTCTGGTTTTATTGGTTGTATATGTATTGAGCTTCCTTCTGAGATTTTAGTTAAAGCAAAGAATTATATAACAAATATATGCTTGAAATCCACTAGAGTAAACAATCTCTACTAATTGAAATATTACTCTCTGAAAATAGAAAATTGAAATATTATGAATGGCAAAATGAAATTTAAGCAAAATTTTCACCCTTAACATTTTTTAAAATACATATAAGGCCTTCATGCTGTCTTATGACCACCATGAGAGAATTGCAGGAGGGGAGTATAGTTTATTTTGCTTAGGATAGGAGGTTGGGGAAGGATTAATCAAAGGGGAGGCATCTGAACTGGACTTGAAGAGTAGAAGTTCACTAGGTGGATTATGAGATTGGGAGGAATAAGGCATTTCAGGTAGAGGAATGAGGTAGGAAGGCATGAAAAGACATTGCTATTTTGGAAATACTATTTCTTGATGTAGATATTATGTATGATGGAAAGGAGAAGGAAAAATACTAGGACATAAGGTTGGGAGGGTCACTGGGCTACTTTGTAAAAGGACTTGAATGTTATAATGATGGGGCTAATGAAGAATTATAAATATTTTAATTAGCACTGCTTAATAAATTTTGAGTTTCTCTAGACTGAGGACCCCTGATCCACACAGCAGTGTTTGAATGCTAGGTATGGCAGTGGTGGTGGTGCTCACACACTCAGAAGTGATTTTGATTAGAGAGAGTCTTGGTGACCTGGGATCTACACTAATTTTTTCTTCTTAATTCACTCAGAATTTTGGCTATATGTGTAAATGCTTGTGTAAAACAAAATGGTAGGGAAATGGGAAAGGTTATGATGATGGGAAGCAAATCTCCACACTGTAATAAACTCAGTGGTGTCCTTACCATTTAAATTTATCATCAGTGATGGAAGAAGCAAGATGGTAATTTTACCTCCTATGTAAAAATTTAGAGTCAGCCTTGTGGCTCAGGCTTCTCAGCTCTTCTCAATAATGAATCTCATTCTTTCACCCAGAAACATATGTTTATTTGTAATGCATTCCATTCATGGTAATTAGAGCAGTGTGCCTTTTAATTTTCCTGTCAAATATCCTAGAGAGGCTCAGTGCCTGATGATATAACAAGTGAATTGCATTAGGTTAGGAAGTAGGTTCCCAAATAAATATATATGATGATGTCTCACCCATTTCCCTCCCCCTCTTTAATCATTTCTGCCCTTGAGATTTTCCTAGATCTTGTGAGTCCTATCCTAGTTGAGGAAAGACTTCAGCTTGGGGCTCAGTAACTGCCCAGTTGGAGGCAACATCAGATTCATATATTTTACAAAACAATGAGAAGGAGTGAACTGACATTGATGGAAAGATTGCTATGACCAAGCACTTTACATGCATTATCTCATAAAACCTTTATATTTCCAAAGAGACAATATTGCCATTTTACATATGAGCATGTGGTGTAATTTCTCTGTAGTTATATACAACTGGAAAGTGGTAAATGAGGATTGGAATATTTGTCTGTCTGAATCCAAAATCCATGTGTTTTTTTTCCACTTCATGACTCTGAAATTAGAATAATTGTGCTGTTAGAGTCTTAGCAATTTTGTAGTTCAATAAAAAAGTTTAGGGAGAGGACTTCAGGTATCAAGGTCAGAAAAGAAGTTTTGTAGAATCAACACTTAATCAGAAGAGTAACCTTCATAAAGTATAATGAGTTATAAGTAATTCTAGTACTTTCCTCACTTTGGAAATGAAACATTATGCTGTGGCCAGTGGTGAGTTTAGATAAATTTCAAATGTGAGGCAGAGTAGTGAGAGAAATTGGTAAAAAAAAAAATAGCTGGGCTTTTTTTGAAAAAGGGAGATATAATTTTTATACCATAAAAATTATCTTTTTTAAAGTGTACAGTTCACTGGTGATAGTATATTTATGAAACTGTATAACCATCACCACTACCTAATTCCAGAATCTCTTCATCACTCCAGAAAGAAACCCCATGCCCATTAGTAGTCATTTTCTATATCCCTTTTTCACAACCCCAGGCAATCATTCATCTATTTTTTTGTCTTTTTGGGTTTGTCTGTTCTAGACATTTCATATAAATGGAATTATACAATATGTGGCCTTTTCTTCTGTCTGGCTTCTTTCACTTAACATAATGCTTTCAAGGTTTATCCACATTGTTAAATGTATTAGTACTTAGTAGTTTGTTATGGAATTTTATTTCTTTATTTCTTTTTTTCCACAGCTTTATTGAAATATAATAGATAATTAGTTGCTTATATTTACCTTGTACAATTCAATTAGTTTTTTTAATTATAGTTGGCATCAACAATATATTATTTTCAGTTGTACAGCATAGTGATTAGAGATCTGTATAACTCACAAAGTAATCACCCCACCGAATCTAGTAACTCTCTTCCCCTTTACATATTTATTACATTATTTTTCTTACGCTACACTTTATATCTCCATGTCTATTTTGTAACTATCCATTTGTACTTCTTAATCCATCACCTCAACCTCCTTCCTATCTGATGGCCCTCAAAATAGTCTTTGTATCCATTTTTGTTGTTGTTGTTTATTTTGTCCTTTAGATTCCACATCTACGTGAAATCATGTGGTATTTGTCTTTCTTTATATGATTTAAGTCAGGGTGATACCCTCTAGATCCATGAAGGCAATATCTTTTCCACCCTCTTTCTTTTAGTCTGTGTGTGTCTTTAACTTTGAAGTGAGTCTCTTGTAGGCAGCATATGTAGAGATCTTGTTTTCTTATCCATTCAGCCACTTATCTTTTGGTTGGAGCACTTAATTCTTTTCCATTTGAGTTACTCGTTGATAGAAATGTAGTTATTACCAGTCTTTTTTCATGT